>OY720038.1:16645441-16931142 GCA_963082485.1 Eudonia mercurella | reverse complement strand
GCGCCGGGACTGCGGGGACGGGGGCGGGGGCGGGGGACGAAGACGCGAGCGAGGCACGGGAGGCTCGCGCGGCCAGCCGCACGCTCACCGCCAGCGGCGGGTGGTACGAGTCCGCGGGCACGAGCGCGTCGCCCGCGGCCAACACCCGCACTCCCCCCCCCCCCCCACACCCGTGCTCAGAACCAAGTCCAATTGACGACCTAAGCTATTAAGAACGGTGTTACTTTGAGTGAACTCGCAATATGACAGAAAGCATTTATAATAATTACTAATATTTACAGGACAAGAATATAAATTAAAATCACCAATAACAATTACTTGACTATATCTATCACAAAGTTTTTCTATTATTTTAAACAAATTCATATATTCATTTTCCGTACTTCCCGGTGGTATATAAACGACACAACATAAACATAAAAATCTTTCATTCAAATGTACCGTCGCACATACTAATTCAAATACGCAAGAGTTTATCGACGCATCTGACACAAGTACCTCTTGGAGCTCGAACCGCTGTGTGGCCACTAGAAGCGCGCCTCCCTGCTTGCGACCGTCCGCTCAGTCACAACGCAAAATTTTATATCCTTGTGGGACGATTTCCGCATCTTGAATGGACGCATTACAACTTGATTCAGTGACTCCATATAAATCTGCATTAAATGATGCTATGTTATTTCTAAAATTATCCAATTTTGTGCGTAGACCTCTAACATTTTGATAAAAAATCTCTAGATGTATTTTATTACTATTTGTTGTCGGTTTTATTGTTCGATCCTCGAAAAAAAATCCACTCATTAAATTCGGCATTTACTGGCCATGCTTCTGCATTATTCAACTTAGGATATATTCTTTCTTGTACGCCTAATCTAAAAGAGGAATATCCTCGTAAATGTAATGATGCCGTGTGTGTTTCAGTAAGGTTTCAGTAAAATATTTTAATACTAGCTGACCCGGCGGACTTCGCACCACTTTGACAGTTTCTATGACAACTAAACAAACAAATCGTGGAACATTTTGTATTCGAAAATTAAATTGTCGTTTTTAGTATTTTCCGTTACTTATGTTTCTCACCGTTTAAACCTTCCCTGAACTTCCACAAAAATTTCTAAGTCTGTCCGTCTGTCTGTCTAAGTGACTCTGCATACAAGATCTAGATCGGATACACTATTACACGTTGTATAAGTTATTTTGCCGACAAAAATATAAATAATAATAATTAATAAAAATCATTATTTGCTTTCGAAGCTTTTCTGTTACTGTAAATTTTAAATGATTTGTATTATCTTTTTTTTTGTTCCTTCACTCATACAATCAGTCTTTTTTTTTATACTTAGCACGGCAAATGACTCCATTTCACCTGATGTTAAGTGAATGTGGAATCCAGATGCGACGACAATTGGTGCAGCGTGAAAACAACGCAGCATCAGTTACCCTCACTCTGCCGGCCCACAAGGTGCCTCTTCACGCCTCGTTTGAAGGACCCCATATCATAGAAGGAGGGAAAACGTGTGCTGGCAAACTATTCCATGTTTGGAGGTGCGACAAAAAAACGAGTCACCAAATTTCTTAGTGCGCGATGGAATATTTGAGACAGTGAAGCGGTGACTTCGGAGAGCAGCACGTGTACTTCTATGGAGGAAGGGAGAAGGTGGGATGAGGTCAAAGAGTTCTTCAGAGCACTCGCCATGGTATAAGTGGTAAAACACGCTGAGTGACGCAATATCTCTACGCAATTGCAGAGTTTCAAGAGTATTTGTGACTTCTGCGTTGCCGATAATGCGTACAGCGCGAAGCTGCAATCTGTCCAAAGCATCGAGAAGGTACTTTGCGGAACCGTCCCAGATGTGCGAGCAATACTCCACGCACGACCGTACCTGTGTCTTGTACAGAAGGCACAACTGGTCAGGCGTAAAGAATCGCCGCACCCTGTTCAGAATATCGAGTTTTCCTGAGGCTGTTTTGATCACGGCTTCGATGTAGTCCCTTTGGTTCAAATCGCAGCGAATCGTCATACCGAGCATGTTGATACTGCTCTGCAGGCTTAGAGATGTACCCTGAAGAGTTGGAAGGGGAAGGAATGGTGACTTTTTTGCCGTGAACGCACACACCTGTGTTTTCTTGGCATTGAACTCAACAAGATTATTGGAGCCCCATTTAGATATGAGGTCCATACCCGATTGAGCTCAATGACAAGATTTACTCGGTTAACTTCGGTTTCGACCCGCCCGGCCGCTGGGTTACCGTTATATCCCCCATGCACTGTGCTATCATCTGCATAGCAATGAATATTTCCAAGTGGAAGCATATCATTGATATGCAGAAGGAACAGCGTGGGGGACAGTACGGAACCTTGAGGGACACCAGCGTTTACTGACATGAACCGCGAAGCGCATCCATCAGACTAATTATACATACGAGTATAATACATGCGCCCTGTGTCAACTATAATATGTATAACATATTGTCGGCACTGTATTGTCTATTACAGAGTTCACTGACCCACTAGTGATGGGGGAATTGTTTATTTTGATATGACGTTATTAAATAAAAATTGCATGGCAAATTTAAGTTAATAATTACGTCTAAGTGACTCTGCAAACAAGATCTAGATCGGATACACATTAGATCTTTTTTTATTTTGATCACACCTTTCTGTTACACGTTGTATAAGTTATTTAACCGACAAAAAAATATAAATTTTAATAATTAATAAAAATCATTATTTGCTTTCGAAGCTTTTCTGTTACTGTAAATTTTAAATGATTTGTATTACCCCTTTTTTTGTTCCTTCACTCATACAATCATTGTCATTCTCATTATACATACGAGTATAATACGTGCGCAAAACTTAAAACAAAAAAAGAAACGTGCGCCCTGTGTCAACTTTAATATGAATAACATATTGTCGGCACTGTATTGTCTATTACCAGTACTACTCTAATTATAGAACTATTGTATGTAATAATGACTGTTGTGCGCCAAAAAAAAAATAATATATGATTATTTTCCACTGTTAGAAGTTTCATTTCATAACGGAATATATAATATACATGATCTTTTTATGAACCGTAAAATGCATGTATTCATAACAAAATAGTAATAGACACTATTAGTTTTTCATAGGGGTAAGCACGAGCTCTTATAGCAGCATTATTGCAGTTGTGAAAACGAGACGCGTGTAGCGGCGAATATACTAGCGTCTCTTTTCCACAACTGCAATAATACTGCTACTGAGCTCATAGTCTGGGGGCCTCAGATCATAGATTCTATGATCTGAGCTGGTGGCAGATCGTACAAAACTAGGAATTTCCTTTATAATTTATGAATGTGATGAATAAGGAATGAAAAATAAAAATATTGCTGTGGGTTTTGAGCAAGGAATAGAAATGGGATGAGTAAGGAAATATTTCTTCGTGGGATGAGTTCTCGTGGGATGAATACGGAATACCCGATATCCTGATCAAAGCGAGGTCCTTGATCTTATTTATTTTAAACCCATACATAGTTATCGTTATGAGTTAATCATAAATGATGGTTATAATAAAAATGTCTACAATTAATTGTTTTTATTACTTAAAAACAATGGTGGTGGTTTTGGTCGGTACTGGCACAAGACCGAATAAAATGGCGTACTTTAACGTCGGAGACCAACACCCACTTTGGGTCGCTGAGCCAGCGAAGTAAGTAAGTAAGTAAGTATTACTTAAGAAAACCTTTTACCTTTTACTTTTACCGACTACCTGTAGAATTTTTATTTATATTAACTATTATTTATTTTATAATTTAGATTTTCCTGTAGAATCATCTTTAAAACATATATTATAAGACAAGGATTTATTATTTTCTCGCACATATCTAAGTAAGATAATAGCTTAAAATAAACAAGACTATTATTTTTATTTACCTTAATTTCTTATCTTATTCAACGAAGCAATGCTGCTTACTTAATAGGTACTCTGCCTGATGGGGATGATCTCGGGTAATTTTTTTATTTATAGTTAGTAGTTTAAGGTAGTTATAGTTTTTAGTTTTTATAAGTTTAGTTTTAGGTAGTTTAATTTACTCACTGCCGTACTCAGAGACGTCAATTAAGTTTTAATGACAATTAAATGTCTTTCCTTCTCTATTTAGCACTATACATAAGAAAGTGACAGCGAGAGACTTAATTGTCATTAAAACTTGATTGACGTCTCTGAGTACGGCAGTTAGACCAATAGTCAGCAATTTCTGACATATCAAGCTCGTCACGAATGGTTGAAACTGACCGAAGCATTTTGCCGTAACGTAACATGACGTAACACGACAGAGGAGCTCGATAGCGCAGTGGGTAACGCGCCCGGTCTGCGAGTGCTGAGGTTAAGCAACTTCTGCAAAGGCCGGTCATAGGATAGGAGACCAAAAACTTATCATCTCGAGTTCCTCCGTGCTTCGGAAGGCACACAAAGCCGTCAGTCCCGGCTGCATTAACAGTCGTTAACAACCACCAATCCGCACTGGGCCCACCCCACGTGGTGGTTATGGCCGTGTCTTTATATCTATCCAAAGGGAAGGCTCGTGCTCCAGCGGATTTTTGCCGTTTTACGGGAGTCGGACTCCAAACTCGAAAACATTTTGTGGTAAAATGAAGAGTAACAAGATCATCTGAGTTGTCGCAGTAATGACAGTGGCACTAATCAAAACGCGTCTAACGACGATATCAATAATGAGGGTATTACAGCGAAAAAAGATAGGAAAACCAATCACACTTGTCAAAATGTTGCTACAATACAGAAGTTGTTTATGTTTGTTACTTTTCACATACTTTTAGTTTATTTTTATTTAAAAACAGTTTTTAATAATTAATTTGTTTAAGTTTACCAAAAATCCCTAAAATTATATATAGTCAATTAATCAATTAGTAACTACAGTTGGCCGAAATTCCTTTACGTATTTAAATTACATACTTTTTTAATATGGGTCATCTTGACCCAACCCGACAGTCGGTGTTACAATTTGCCACTGTGCTAACGCCGGGTTAAGTAAGGTCAAGAAGATAAAATAGTTTCTTATATTTAAATGGCTTTGAACAAACTTAGGGTACCTACTAATGGAGTAGTCGTATAATTATTATTAATGCTAAATAATAAATACTAAATATAACTAACACATAATTGTTTCATAAGAAAATTGTATATATTTTTTTAAGAACAATATGGTTTCAAAACAAAAATAAGAGAGGTACTGGAGTACACCAACAGGTCAAGTTTCTATTGTCCAATTGTGGAAAAACATCATATACAGTGGAATCTCACTAATCCGGCACTAGAGGGTAACCAGAGTAGGTAGTAACCAGAGGAGGTAGTAACCAGAGGGTGCCGGATTATTGGAATGTTCGGATTACTGGATTGTATAGAAAAATTCATAATAAATAAAATAAAGCATTTTATAAAAAAATACGATGTATTTGGATTCCTGTTCTATACGTTTTTATAACAGTAAAAAATAATAATAATAATAATATTAAATAATAATAAACTTTATTTGCACACAAAAAAAACACATACAGACAAATTTATTGATAAAAAGATATAGCACAAAATAGGCGGCCTCATTGCTAACAAGCAATTTTCAGGCAACCTTGCTTGAAAAATAATAAAATTAAGAAAATAAAAATGGGTGCAAGTAAAAATAAACTAAATTATAATAATAATATAAAATAAAGTACATACAAAAGGGAAATAAATATATTAAACAGAGTTTATGAAATATAAATTATAAAATAAATAAACATAGCTAAGGTAGATTTAGAAAATGACTCCGAACCTGCACAAAAAAGAATAGGAAAAGAAATTAGTTGAGTGAAGAGGAATCACAAGAGCTAGGTTATAAGCAGAACGGTGAAGGTGAAGCGAGTAGAAAGAGGACAGTATACAGAAAGGAAAGGACGTGTAAGTCTCTTCGCCGGCGAACTGGCAGCCATTTAAGCTGAGCTCGGAAAATCGAGACATGGTCATACTTCCTCAAGTTATAAATAAACCGAATGCAGAGATTTTGCAAACGCTCCAATAATGAGATATCTACTCAAAATTAAATTGTAATTACATAGTTTTATAATAATCTTTAATTGAAGTCTATTTTTGTGCAACTTGCAATCCTTGTTTAAAAACCTTTTCTCGCATGTTTCGAAGAGTTATAATATCTTTAGCAGATACGCCGTTTTTTTCAGCCCATGTTATGCACGTATTAAAACAACTAAATGCTGTATCTGGTTTTACTTTTACAGTTGTAGTAGTTCCTAGCTCCAATATTTCTACAAGGCTCTCTTCTTCTTGTACTGATTCACATATTTCTTCATCCGTCATAATTTGCTGTGTTTCTAAGGTCCCTTAAAACCAAGAATTTAAATTTACTTTGCTTGTCCTTAATCCTCTTTCTGATAAATTGTGCAACAAATCGGCTATAGGTAGATTATCTTCAGGATCCCATTCTTCTGTTTCTATTGATACAGCATTCATTGTAGGCCATAGCTTTATCCATGATGATTAAATTAAGTCAGGTGAAAGAGAGCTCCAGGCGTGAGCGAGCAAGAATACAACATCCTTCAAATTTAATTCTTTGAGGCTCTTCGTTATGTCACCACCCTTAGAAATAATATTTATACGAGGACTTTACTTTCTAAATAACATTTTGATTAATCGGCTGCAATAAAGGTGTGCAATTTGGTGGTAAGAAGATGGTTTGTATTTTCCCATCACTTGATCTAAGTTCTTGTTCGTTCGTTCGTTCGGCCTGGAGCATTGTCAAAAAATCCAATTTGCCCATAAAAGCTCTACTCGTAAGTAGAGCTTTTATGGGCAAATTGGATTTTTTCATAAATTTCCTCACTTCCGGGACAAAGACAAAGTCTTTATGAAACCATTCACTAAATACTTCTCTTGTGACCCAGCTTTTAAATTGGTTCCTGTAGCAGACTGGCAGACAAATGTTCTTGAAAGCTCTAGGATTTTTAACTTTACCAATCGCTAACAAATCCAATTTGTGTGTTCCAGTACCATTTGAACACGGCATAAATGTGATTCTGTCTTTACTGACTTTACGACGTGGTGCGCTCGCTTCTTTAGAGGAAACATAAGTTTTATTGGGCAATAGTCTCCAGAACAGACCACTCTCTCTGCATTATAGATTTGGTCACGAAGAAAACCCAATTCCTCTACTTTGCCTTTAAAAAACTGGATAAATGGCTGCATTGCAGATTCGTCGCTTGACAATTTTTCACCCTATATAGTTAACAGACGGACACCAAATCGCTTTTTAAATTTATTTTCCACCCATCACTGGCACGAAAATCATCTTTACTGTAATTTTTTTGTAAAATTCGATTGCTTTTACTTTCATGATTTCTCCAGATACAGGAATGTTAGAACGCTCTTGCGTGAACCACATGTAGAAAGCAGTTTTTTGGACAATCACCAACTCTTAATGATTTACGCTTTCCTGGTCCAGATTCCATCGTCTTCACGTGGTCCAAAATTTTTTGCTTGTCCAACTCACAGTCTTTTACCAATTTGCACATGTTTTCTCCACTTTCTAAGTTCTTCAAAATGTCCATTTTGTCTTTCAAAGCGAGAGTCTTGTTTCCGTTTACTTGACATTTTTAACTATGTACACTATTCTCACTTGAAAACAGCAGATAAGTATGTACGGTCGTGCACGTGATAAGTTTTGCGGTTAGACGACTGCTTGACGGACGACGCGACGGAACGAATGCGCGGTGCTCGGCCTAAAAGAGGGGTGAGGGAGGTACGGGCGGAGGCTGCCGGAATATTGGACATGTCGGTCTATTGAAGTGCCGGATTAGTAAAAACTTACTGCATAGCTATTTTGTCCAATTATGATAACCCCCTGATAATAACCTACAACAAATTGCATTATATTGAATAGTATTTATTTTAAATATTGATATAGATTGGGCAACCGTTCCATTTAAAAAGTATAAAGAGATTTCCATAAGCAATCATCTAAAAGTTATTATTGTGGATGTTTGTCTGTAATTATATTTAATACAATTGTTGATTAGTTTATTTGTAGATTGTATAAAAGTGAGAAAAAACCAAACTTGCAGTCTGTGTCTTAGTTTTTGACTACGTGCAAATCGTTCGTGTACAGAATAATGGTAATATCGCTGTTCCGGAATGTCACGATTGTGTTTATCATTTATTTTATTATACCTGTGTTTTTTTCCTGCACTGCAAAAAAGGTAAGAAAAAAAACCAGAGACCATGTTCTCCTCCTCGTCTCCTTCTTTCCTCAAAGAGCCCTCAAAATTAAATCTCATTTTTTTTTGTGTTAATAGAAGCCAAGTAAATACATGAACACAAAACACTACTGTTCTACCTATGGCTACCTGAATCTTTTAATTTGTCAACCCTGAAAATTTTATTACGGATACTACCTCGGCTAGCCGAGATGGACATCCTTTCATTCCTATTAAACTTATAGTTGTAAATAAAAAGTAAATGCGGGGGAATGTGGGGACTGGAGTTCCCATAGAATACACGTGTTGCAATAGGACTGATGGACTTGGCAAAAATGTACTCGCATCGGGAAGTAGCAAGGATGATGAAGAACACCCTACTGCCGAAAAGATGGTCTGCGATCGGCGTGAGGCCCAGGTTGTCTTAAACCAAAAATGGACGGAGCCTAATAGATTCGCCTTATGGCGCTCAGCAATCTTACAGGACAAAAACGACCCAATGGGCATATTATTATATGGGTTAATGCGCTCAGTCCCGTGCTACATTGCCGGAGATAGCAAAAACATGGGGCCCTCTTGTTTCGCCTTGTGCATGTTTAGACCAGACATCGAACATGGACGCTTCGGTCGATACCGCCACAAGGTATATGGTAAAAGTCCGTCCTTCCATCACGAGGGATGCGAGGATGAAAGAGCGGCGAGGGACAAAGCACGACACGTTTTCTAGGAGCCCAAATGGCTTACCATGAGCTCTTGCAGCAGTGTCGTTCCGATTGTGATAACGAGACACGTGTAGCAACGTGCATATATGCGTCTCGTTTTCAGAATTGCAATAATATTCCTGTTTATGGTAACGATCTACAAATAGTATAGCTGGGCTAACCGCGACATTTCAGTAGCGTGTTCGCGTGGTTCCAAGACGTCTTTCCAATCTCGGCCGGGCAGCGTCTCTGCTCTCTTATCATAACTTATATTATCTTAATCCTTCCCCAGTAGGTAACACTTCGACCCATTGGGATCTTTAGTGCAAACCCATTACTTAACTTTTTTTCCTCTGTAAAGATAGATGTCATAAATTTCACAGAGTCTTTGACAGCGAAGAGCTTAAGGTCTTCTGGTTTCGGATAAGTTGAACCCTGGAGTTCCCCTGCTCTCACTCTATGCCTGTTGTTTTGTGAAAATGGGGCGAACGGCGTCTCTTTTTTCGTAAAAATATGTGTAGGCGTCAGAAGGAGCCAGACGTATTACATTCGAGCAATCTCATTGTTGTCCAACGTGTCCTATTTCAGGTCCGGTATATTAGTACGGAACATCCGAAAGTTACATATTTTAACAAAAAGTTTTTGAGGTACGCCAACCTGACGTCACAGCGCTATGGACGGACGAGCCCTGTTTACTACGTGGGCTTACACCTGGATACTCTTACTACATGGGCTAACAACGTTACTGTATGTTTATGATGAATAAAGACGTAAATAGACGTGGCGTAAGGTATATCTAATGCTTTGTAACCAAGCTTACTTAAACCTTTCACTGGCAGTAGCAATGTAGATGCAATTATGATCATAATTTGAATCTTAAGTTGCAGTAGCATCGAAAACCAATGAAAAATATATAAGGCTGTACCAGTCAAAGGTTTAAACACCTCTTAGCATTGCACGCTTCATGAGCCGTTGTGCTAGTTTGCGTTTGTAGTTGTAATTTGTATTTGAAAAGGGCATTCGAAAAGTACTAACAACCTCTCGAAGTTTTAATCAGACTGTGATACCGAACGAGTTTTCTCGAATAAAAATATTTTGCTTTACAAAACTCTATTCCACAAGGTGTAACAGAAAAGTGTGGTCAAAAAAACTGACTTCAAAAAGGAAAATAAAAAAAGTAAAACATAAATTTACTTAGCACAAAGTAATTGGGTTTTTTGATTTAGTTAATCAGAAATTATTAAATAAATATACAAAAAACAGCTCGACTTCAATAGACATTCTTTAAAACTGATGTGCGTATCTAGGTAATTAATAATATGATTTCAATATTATTTCTTGCTTTTTAGAGCTGTTTTTGTATACTTATTTAATCATTTCTGTCTAACTAAACGAAAAAACCGAATTACTTTGTGCTAATTAAATTTTTTTTTATTTTTTTTATTTTCCTTTTTAAAGTCGTTTTTTTTCTTAAAAATATTTTATTTTACGATTTTCAGTGATAGGTAGACCTAACAAGAATGCTTCTCGGATGAGGAAACGACGGCCTAGTAGGTAGTGGTATTTCTATGTAAAACTTCAATTTGAATTACGTATTATTTTTGTACGAACTGAACATTTTGGCATATTGAATCGTATGAAGTTAGCCCAACAGAAGGTAACTGCTGTAAATCGTTAATGAATTCCCTCGATTGTCTATGGTCTCCAATCATTAGACCTGTAATGGCACTTATAACCCATATGGTGCAAAGTTCTCATCAATAGAAATAAATTAAGTTCAAACACAAGGTAGCTACTGTAAAACGTTGAGGAGTTCCCTTGACTGTCATTCGTCTTCATTATCAGACCTCTAATGACAGTCGCAACCCATCTAGGTGTAAAGTTCTCACCAATACAAATTAATCAAGCTCAAACACCAGGTAATTGCTGTAAATCGTAAAGGAGTTCCCTCAACTGTCTTTCGGCTCCATCATCAGATCGACTCCAAACCTTTATTAAAAAGTAGTGCTTTAAAATAAGTAATGAAAAAAAAAACAAACGCACTAATCGCCACTACGATTTTCGAAGGTTCCTCTCGATTTCCTCAGGGTTCCATCCTTAGATCCTGACCTGATGACCATAGTACCTGAGTCCCTTTTAAACAAAAAAACAATTTTCTAAATCAGTTCAGGCGTCTTCGAGTAATCGGGTAACTTACATAAATAACTGTGTAAGGTCAATAAACTAAAATAAATACAAGTTAATAATATGGGCAAATACAAATACACAACTCCTTAACCGTTAGGAATTGTACCTTCCATCATCAGCTTACCTGAATAACTTAATAGTACACAACAAGTTTTCTATAATAATTTAATTTTACTTTTATTTTAGGCGTAGCCCATAAAATTGTGTTAGTAACAAATAAAACTTATTATTTATGTTAGTATTACATGGTTTTTTTTTCTTAATTTACGTTGGCGTGGGCAGTATCCCAGTGCCTCCAAATAGGGCAATCCGCTTTATCTGTTAATGCGATCAGGATGCCATTGGGGCTGCACCTTGCTCTGTGCATCAGGGAGGCAATTCTTTTGCGTAAAATGGCATGGAATCAGTATGGGCTTCTGCAAACATCCCTGATGCACTACAGAACTGAGGAAGGCCCATTAGCATCCTGAAAGCATTGTTATACTGGACGCGCAGAGAGCCGATGGCGCGCTGCGTGTAGTTGACCTACAGACTGCACGTGTAAAAGGATTGGCAATATGCTCTGAAAAATGTTAATTTTACTTCACCTGTACACCTTGCAAACCTGCGAGCCAACATGTTACAGCGCATCACCAACGCTCTGCTCTAATAAAACACCCCTATAATATTTAAAGAATAATCCCCTAACTCTTAATCGTTGAGGAGTTGTGTCTCCCATCATCATCAGATCAACAATGTCATCAGATGATGACTACAAGAAGCAAATATATGATTATTATTAGAAATTATATGAAATACATAAGGTACGTGCCTGTAAAATTTGAGGGTTTCTGTCGATTTCCCTGGGATTCTATCATCAGATCCTGACTTGGTGGCAATGGGACCACCTCGGAAGTATGTTCTTTCAAATAAAAAAAGAATTTTTAAAATCGGTTCACAAATGACGGAGATTCTATCATCAAATCCTGACTTGGTGGCAATGGGACCACCTTGGAAGTATGTTAATATATGGAAATATAGAATAGAAAAAAGAAGCAACCAAGAAAAAGAGCAAAATATCTCAGAACACGAAAAATCTCACCATGCTAATCAAAGTATAAACAATGCCAATGATAATTTTCGAACCTAGAGAACAACAATTTAGTATCCTATACCAAAATATGCAGAGTATCTATAACAAGCAAGACATACTAGAAGCATTCTTAGATGAAAATCCAAAATACCAAGCACTTTGTATTTTTGAAACATGGTTGACAGAAGATAAACTTAAACTATTGCAATTTAGCGGCTATAAGACTGCAGCATCATTTTGTAGAAAACACCGCATGGGGGGAGGTGTCTGTATTCTACTGAAAGATAATATCCAATTCATATAGAGGCGCGATATCACGAATATGTCCCTTGAATATATTTTAGAAGTGTGTGCGATTGAATTTAGTAGTTTAAATATTATAATAATTGTCATGTATTGGAATAGGAGAGAGGAAGAATTATTCTTTAAAAAATTGAGATTAATATTAGAATATATAAATAATAAAATACTTTAAATTTAATATTGTAATTGGGGGAGATTTTAATGTTAACATATTAGAATGTAATACAAAAACAACTGAATACTTGAATTTTATGTCAGAATACAAATTTTACCAACAAATAAAAACGCCAACTCACATAACAGCAACGACATCTACTTGTCTAGATCATATTTTCACAAATTTTGGAAACTATTATATACATAGTACTGTTGTTGAAGAATTAGGCTTCTCAGATCACGCGGGAACAATAATACACCTAAAATACACAAAAAAAAAAGATGGTACATAGAAAAACGCTTTTTTAATGATTCAACAATCAAATCGAATCAAAAGTCAAAATTTAAATTACAATTACAATTAATAGATTGGCATGTAATAGATCCATTGAAAAATATAAATGACAACTATGAAGCATTTAACAATTTTATAACTACATTACTAAACCAGTACCCAAGCGACGAATCAGATTTAAATCTACAATGAAAAAATATTGGCTGACTAAAGGATTAAAAATATCTTGCAAAAACAAAAGGTTGCTAAGAACACTCGCAACAAAATTAAAAAATCCTGCCCTGAAAATGCATTATAAACAATATGAAAAAGTATTAAAATCGACTCGATGCGACTATCGACTTACTATGCATATGCACATGCTTGGCTCAACTACGGCATTATTCTGTGAGGAAATAGCACGGATGCTCCTGCTTTATTCACTCTTCAAAGTAAATTAATCAGAATAATAGCTAATATAACTCGAACTGACAGCTGCCGACCCTATTTCCAGAAATACAGAATGCTCACATTGTCTTGCCTTTATATTTTAGAGATATGTAAATTTGTCCGTAAATACAAACACTTTTACACAAAACGTGATGAAGTACAGAGTAAATATTCATTACGAAATAAAAATAAATTAATTCTACCAACTACCCGGCTTAAACTAAACTCATCAAACACATTTATTCAATCAATAAAAATATATAACAAGCTTCCAAAGGAATGGATAGAAGGAAAAAACGACAATATATTTATAAATAAAGTAAAGAAACTATTAACTTTTAAAAGCTATTATGATATAGATGATCTTATATCTATCTATCTTCATGATAAGTTAAAGTAAATTATTATATATTCAATACACAACAAACATAAAAATATTTAACTCTACTCTATTATAATAATTAAAAGCGCTTCCTCTCTTCTACTTAATGTTCGTGCCCCTGCGGGGTCCATAATTATCCTGTGTATCTATTTATAAGTACATACATTGTGAATTATGGTTGTGAAGTAAATAAATAAATAAATACATAAAAAAAATATATACACGTCGAACATAGAACCTCCTCCATTTTTGAAGTCGGTTAAAAAATGAAAAGATCCAAAGTGTATCCGATCTAGATCTTTTATGTGTTGTTAAGAAATAATTATTAAGTTTTATTTGTCATGCAATTTTAAATTAAATATTTATACCTATTAGTGAAGTAATGCGCGTCAGGCTCGTATAAGCACGCAACAGTGATCATAAGTACACAGAGGTTACTAAACTACTAGAGCTGTGACTTGTTTATTTCGATGTGTCGTCACAATAAAACTATTTAATTAAAAATTGCATAACAAGTTAAGGTTAATAATGATGCCTCAGTAACTCTGCATACAGGATCTATATCGGATACACTTTAGATCTTTTAATTTTGACCACACCTTTCTGTTACACGTTGTATACAAACCCATTATACGATACAAAGCCTATGTCTTGGAGAAATTGTTCAGTGTCAGTGTCATGCATTTTTGATCCTCAATCTAGTACTGTTATTAATCCAAGCGTTTGGTGGAATTGCCGTTGCCGTTTTCGGAAATATGTTTTGAGTTTATTGAGTATCAAAATTTACTCGGCATTGCTCTGATATCTGATTTTTGTTTCAGGTGGACTTCTACTTCTATGAATTCTTGAGCAACACTTATAAGCGTGGCTTCATCGAGATGCATTTTAAGTTTTGCGATTTAATTCACAAGGACAAATTCTTCGGTGCCCCAATGAAGCAAGGGAAATTCGCGAAGCCCTGCCCGTATCCACCGGTGAGCCTATTATATTTACATATTTGTATATTTTTATAAGGTACGCTTACAGCAGAATTTTTTTATATAGCAGAACTCTAAATAAATATAAAGATACCTAGTTATAATTTTATTTACTTACTTCCTGTTCTTACCAAGGTGGTGGGAGCCTGATACCTGTACAACTCCCTGTCTCACTCCTCGCTGCAGCTGGATAGATTTCGAGCTCTGGTCCTGAAGACGGACTGACATAGTAGCGCTTTTATACAAACACTTCAACACTTCGATGTATCGGTAGTTAATTTGGCACCGCTGGAGAGACTGTAGCGCGGCCCATGTTTCTATCGAATCGAAGGCTTTTTCATAAACCATAAACGCTAAGCAAAGAGGCTGGTCATACTCTTCGGTCTTCTGTATAACCTGTCGCAGCGTATGTATGTGGTCTATGGTGCTAAAGCCTTTTCGGAAACCGACTTGTTCGATAGGCTGGAAGTCATCAAACCTGCGAGCAAGACGATACGTTATGACTCTCGGAAACAGCCTGTAGACGTGGCTTAGAAATGAGATGGGCCTGTAGTTCTTCAGCAGGTTTTTGTCGCTCTTTTTGAAGAACAGTACCACCATACCTTCGTGCCACGTCTCTGGCGTTCTGCCTCCTAGTATGACGGAATTAAACAGCTTCTGGAGAGCTACGAATACCGGTCTTCGGCCTGCTTTCAGAAGCTCGGCCGTAATTCCGGCAGCACCTGGTGTCCTACCATTCTTGAGCTGTTTGAGAGCCATATTAATCTCATACAGGTTGATGTCCGGGATGTCTTCGGTATAGTGCCGGGTTAACTTAGCTCTAGGGTTTTTAGCTAAGCTTTGTACAGGGGCCCGAGTGAATGTATAAAGCTATCCATAGAACTTCTCGACCTTTCCCATAACATTAGACCTGGTCATGACAGTTCTACCGTCATCGGTTTTTAGCGTCGTCAGTTGGCACTGCCCAATACTCAGATCTCTAGCAAACACTTTTGAGCCTTTGTTCCGCTCAGTGGCCTCTTCAATACGGTTAGTGTTAAATCGGCGCCTGTCGCGAGTCAAAGACTTCGAGATCTGCTTGTTTAGCCGCCGAAACTGAGACGCATCACCTGAGGAAAGCAGAACCGTTGCGCGCCGCTCTTCCATTAGCTATAGGGTATGGTCTAAAAAATGTATGGTTCCTTTTGCACGGTGGGTTTTAAAGAACTTGGACCCAACCGTCTGGACAGTTTCCACAAACCTGTTGCTGTATTCGTCCACCTTTCGCAATCATTTAGGCACTCGAAGTGATTCTGCAATTCGAGCTGAAAGCTTTCGGGGTTTTGGATTTGGATGGGTGCAGGACGGAACGTAGACATTATCAATCGACGTCTTTCCAGCTTAACGTTGATATTTAATGTGCTTCTTACCAACCGGTGATCGCTGCCAGTTTTAAACGCATTAATTGCAAACGCACAGTGACGTCATTGATATTTGCTTCCTCGTCGACATAATAAAGTCAATCTTGTTTTTTGTTGCACCATCGGGACCCTTCCAGGTCCACTTGCGGTGTTCAGCCTTCCTGAAAAAGGGATTCATCATAAAGAGTCCCTTCTTTTACCAACCCCAAATCGTCCCACTCTCGTCTCATTGCCGCTTCGTTTGCCTAGTTTTGTGTTAAATAAATTAAAATCTTCCATGACAACGGTGTAATGAGTTTTGGAGGCTCTATGATGTCCTCATACGTAGCCTCCACCTCATCGTCACGGTGAGTCGTAGTAGGAGCATAAACCTGTATGACCTTCAACGAATACCGTTTGGTTATTCTGAGTATAAGGTACGCTACCCTAGGCGACACACTCCCGGTCTCGACAACGTTGTTCACGAGGGACTTGTGGACGATGAACCCGACACTACCTTGGGACAATTGTTCGCTCTCCCGGAAATAGGGCAAGTTACCAGACTTGAGGATTATCGAGTCCTCCCCCTCTCTTCGGACTTCAGATAATCCAACTATGTCCCACCGTATCTTGCTCACTTCTTCCTCCAGTTCGTAAGTAAATCTTCTCGTCAGTCCGCAATGTGCGCGTGTTAAATGTTGCCAGGGCCAGAGTTCGTCGTTAGCGGTAGCCAGGTCTCTGCCAAAGATTCTTAGCATCTCCTGCCCCGTCGCTGCCTTGCCGCTACTGTAGCTAGGGCAAGTGAGGCCGCCGGGGACTAAGGGCCAGCGTTTGTATTTAGTAGTTGTAGTGTGTATTTCATGACGATTACGGCCAATACCCCTCGTTTTGGCCGTAATCGTAATCTGCCACGCTTGGCAGGCGGGTTGGTGATTGCAGTAGGTTGAGGGTCACCTCAGAGAGATGCTGATGCCCAACCTTTGGAATGGTTCGAAAGTGATTCGTTTCACACGGCTTGAGGAACCCTTTCAGTTTCTCGCCTCCTCCAAAAAAGCCCGGTGAAGCTGAAAATGACGTCCGAGATAGACATGTTATCCTACAAAGAACTTGATATGAATACCAACACCCCAGAGAAATTGGTTGTTAAATAACTTACTAACTTATACCGTATCATAACTTTCCATCTATTTATTTTTATTATTTTTTTCATCAAGCAAGATTGCGGTCAAATACATGCCATTAAAAATAAGAAAAAAAAACTTTTTTCAGGATGACTACCACATGTACAACATGTCGATCGACGTGCGAGTCATACCGCCCGGCTTCCCTTTCCGAAAAGGTCGGATCTACGCAAACTTTACAGCTACAGACACCAATGAAGTAATAGGTGATGGTTACATTAATATGGAAGTTAGAGAAATAAATATTAAAGATGAGCTGTCAAAGAAAAAAAGTTTAATTTAAAATGTTTTTTTGTTTTTCTTTTCTTTAACGTTTTCATATGATTTATTTATTTTACTCAAACATGTTTGAGAATGGGACCATAATCTTCACAACCTTTTCAACTATAAATTGTAATTTTTGTACTGCTCAAACTACACGCAAATATCGGCCGACAAAGCTAGTACAAAAGCGACGGAATAAAATTATATAAAAACTCATTTTGTTGTTTTATTTAAAAACGAAAAAGGTAACCTACCAAGAATTTTATATAAATCTTAAACTGGCCATCAAACACAATGCTGCTTATAGTGTAAAAATTACAAAGGACGTGGCCTAATACAGTATGGACGACTGCCCTGAAATGTATAAACATCGTATCTAGTAGTAGGTAATGCTGGATAGCTAAATATTGTTATTTCATATGTAAAACGATTCAGGAACTTTTCAAACCTTTACAATTCTGAAAATAAAGTCACAGAAACTCCTACTTCGTAAATAAGTTAACAAGTTTCAATTCGACATTTTGCTATAAACTTTAGCTAGGCGTTTGTTTACAGACTTTAAAAACTAGGTACAAAAACATATTTTGCTTGGAAAAACTAAATCAACAATGATAAAAATAATTATTATACTACACCTGCGTGGAAAGTACCTTGATACTTTATCAAATTTACGGTAGAAAGTACGTCATTGCATATCGAACAAATATGCGGGGAGAAAACGCAAAAACCACGTAAGAAATGGATTTTCATACACTTTTCTCTCCCGCTCAGATGCGTTTTCTCCCCGCATATTTGTTCGATATGCAATGACGTACTTTCTACCGTAAATTTGATAAAGTATCAGGTGTAGTATAAAGCACTATGTATCACTCGAGAGAAACTGCGATTCCCGATCTCGGGTGTTTTAAAGCCCTCGCCTACGGCTCGGGCTTCAAACGACACCCTCGACGGTAATCGGTCACTTTCTCCTCTCGGTGAACAATGTACTATTAAATGTTATTATTTCAACTGCCTGCCTGGCTGAAGGACTTGGAGAAACGACAGGTCATAGCCCAAGCCTTTGCAGACGAAGTCATCCTTGTATTCATAGGAGAGACCGGGAGGGAAATAGAAGAAGCGGCAAATCCTACTCTCGTGCGAGTTGAGGAGTGGGGTGTCGAAAATAAGCTCAAATTCGCAGCGCATAAGACCAACAGCTTAACGATAACTAACAAGCTAAAATTCGACACCCCTCGCCTCAACATGAGCGGAATAGCGATTCAAGACCGTGCCGAAATTAAACTCCTGGGCTTCACGATCGACCAAAAGATGACCTTCAACCAGCACGTGGCTAATGTGTGTAGAAAAGCGGCAAACATATATAAACACTTATCACGGGCCGCGAAGGTTAACTGGGGACTGAACCCGGAGGTGGCTAGGTCTATTTACATAGCCGCCGTGGAACCCATTGTGACCTACTCGGCTGCGGCCTGGTCCTCAGCCGCGGACAAGATAATGACACGTAAGCAGCTAGGAGCTTTGCAGCGGGGATTCGCGCAGAAGATGTGTAGGGCGTATCGGACCGTCTCACTCAACTCTGCTCTAGTGCTGACCGGGACACTTCCCCTGGATCTACGGATTAAAGAGGCAGCCGCCCTTTATAAGGCCAGAAAAGGGTTGCCCCGGCCCGATCTACGCGGTCTAGCTTAAGTGATGCGGTATGTAACGCGTCCGAGCGGCCTGCCACAAGTGCTGAAACTGGTAGTAGTGAAAATATTATTGAAAACACAGAAAGTGGGCCACTCGAACTCCAAAACTCTAAACTCCAAAACTCCAAAAGACCGCGCCAAAAGGTAGACTATAAGAAATTCTTTTAATAAGATATTATTATGTTGTTACCAGGAACTGAAAGTAATGTTGGAGGGATGATGTATATGAGGGTATACGAATATATCGTATACGTCGCTGTCATTGTATGCAGTCAGTAATAAATCAGTTAATACGCACAACGGTCGTTTCTTGTAATTGCCATCAAACATCTCACAGACACATAGAGACGCCACACCCTGCACTGAAACAACCACATCCGGCAGAACAGACAACACTTGAGCTCGCGCCTATCACGCAGGACATTCAGATAAACTCATACATGCACGACATCCGCATCTACACGGACGGCAGCAAGATCGACGGCAAGGTTGGAGCGGCGCTATCCTTGTGGAATAGCGCCGGCGAAACCAAAGCCGTAAAGCTTGCACTGCCGTCATACTCCACCGTGTATCAGGCTGAGCTCCTTGCATTACACAAAGCCTCGGAGGTGTTGCTAGCTAGAAAAGAAAGTAGTTTTGGCATTTATAGCGACTCCATGGCAGCTCTCCAGACAGTCACAAATGTGACATCCCTCCACCCCCTCGCAGTAGAAACGCGCAACAATCTTAAACTAGCATTAAAACAGCA
Organism: Eudonia mercurella; assembly: GCA_963082485.1. NCBI lineage: Eukaryota > Metazoa > Arthropoda > Insecta > Lepidoptera > Crambidae > Eudonia > Eudonia mercurella. Next base: position 16,911,144 of record OY720038.1, on the reverse strand, counting down.
TAAAAGCGTCATTCGCAAAAAAAACCGCCTCCCTGATCAGCAGAGTGAGGAACAGTTCCAACAGCATCCTAAAAACATTAGCGGATCGCTTCACATCACCGCTCTGGTGGTCCCTTGTGCAAAGAGTGACAATCACTTACCCTTTCTCGTGATGGTCACTCTTGGCACAATGAGATTCATACCTATATAAATACTAACAATATTTTTAAGTCTTACTAACAAATATGGATGAATAATCTGAAATAAACGATTTATTATTATTATTATAAAACTGTCGCTTTATACTGGATTAAAGCGCATGCGGGGTAGGAGGGAAACGAGAGAGCCGACCAACTAGCCAAGGAAGCCGCTATAAAGTCCCAAAAGAAACCGGACTACGACGCGTGCCCCATTTAATTTGTCAAGAGAATCATCAGAAGTGAGTCTCTTGAGAAGTGGAACGAAAGGTACGTATCCAGCAGCACAGCCGAGGTGACCAAGTTATTCTTCCCAGACGCCACAACAGCTTACCAGACAACCCGGAAGCTGACACATACGCACCTCACCACACAGGCTTTCACGGGCCACGGCGGGATGTCCGCATACTTGAATAGGTTTAAGTGTAAGGATAGCCCGTCGCGTGCTTGTGATCCTGATACTCACGAAACCCTTACACACATCCTCTCCGAGTGCCCTATACACGCTCTGGAGAGGCTGAACATAGAAATTCAAGCAGGCGTGAAAGTCAAACCAGCAAATTATGGGGCTCTTATAGCAGGAAAATATAGGGATAGTTTTGTAAAATATTGTGTTAGAATTATAGAAATAGTTAGGAAAAGAAATAAAACTTAGTCAATAATGTTGAGAAATAGTCAAATAAAATAGAAAGGACATCTGTAGGTACCTGCGTGTACAAATGTCTTATTTCTAATAAAAATAACATAGCAATAAAATTATAAATAAGATTCCATGTACCAATTTATTAGATATAAGATGAAATAAGAAATGTGTAACTAATTTTAAGCTGCCCAAACGGGAAAATATAAAATAGTGATAAGTTATAAATAAGAAAACTGTATACTTACTATAAATCTCTGATTTGCTTCCCAAATTGTTATTAAAATATGCCCTGAAGAACTCATTAACCTTGAATACATAAATAACTATAGTAAATAAAATGAATAAAATAGCTAGAATAGGTAAATGAAAGGCAGATCACCTACATACAGCCTTGGAACAAAAGATGACAAATGAATGTGAAGAATGATGAATAGAAGTGCGAGAGGAATAAAAGCGAGAACTAATATGAATGAGAATTGCAAACACAGGCTCCGATTATGTTGGAGGTAGTATAAAAAATTAAAAAAACTGCCTGCCTGCATAAATAATAATAATAATTAGGTTTTTATAACGTTTTATTGTTTTTGTATTAAAATATTGTAATGTGTCTGAATACAGGCACAGGCTTGAATGGCTCCCCTTAAGTTGCGTCGCGAGGAACATATTCTCACCCTTGTTTCTAACGTGCTGTATGATCCTCGTAGTCCTTCTTACCTTAAGAAGTGATTCTGATTTCTTGGGGTGGAACACAACCGTGATCTAAGGTCAAATTCGGATAACATCCTTAAGCCTCCCGTTACCCGGTCGGGATATTTTTAGGATTCTTTTACAGTCCAAGCTACTTGTCTTTGAAATAAACTACCGTCTGAAATCCGACTCTCCAAGACCCTTTCCGTCTTTTAGTCTAAACTTCACAGTCATCTATTTAATCACGTGCCAGTAACATGTTTTAGGTTTTTATTGTTTGTTTTATATGTATGTATGTATGTATGTGTATTTATGTACTGGTACATAAATACACATACATCAATTACATACATTCAATTGTATTCTACTGTATTTATCCACTTCCTCTAGCTCCTTCTTGGGTTCCTAAACCAAAGGTTGTCTGAAAGAGATCGCTTAAAGCGATAAGACCCCCTTTGCCCATGCTAGCTTTAAGATTATGTGTGCCTTTGTTTTTTGTTTTTTATTTCCAAAGTTAAATAAATAAACAAAACAAACAAGAAAACAAGTTGTCTTTTTGAAAAGTTTTAAAACATTTTTTAACTCAAATCCTATCACGAGATGGTTTATGTGGTGACTCTCTCTTTCTACACGAGAAGCCTATTCTAAGCCAAGAGTGTGAGAGGGAAGCCTGCTAAATTCTAGGATACCGCAGAAGCCGGTACTCATACTGTCAACGCAGTTGCCAGTCCGCTAGCGTTGAAAATTTCTGGACACCCAAGTTGTCCGGTGCAACGGAAAGGCCGCTTCAAGATCTCGCGAAGTCGGTCAAGCGGGGGGATACGGGAAACTCCAGTCCCTACCTCCGCGACTCGACTAGGTCGGATGTAGTCCATAAAGCCGACTCTGTGTCCCTGTGCATGGGCGTAAGTAGGACCCAGACGTATCACATTCGAGCAACCTAATTCAACGTGTTTTATTTCAGGGCCAGTATATTAGTACGGAACATCCAAAAGTTACGTATGTACTTACATTAACAACAAATATTTCAGATTTTTCAACCTGACGTCACAGCTATGGACAGCGCTATCACTGTCCATATAGACGGACGAGCCCGGTCTACATCTGGGCACTCTTGTTACATTTTCCAACAACGTTACTGTATGTATTTTACTAAAAGGCGTATAGGATAGGTGTCGATATGTAGACGTAAGACAAGTGTGGCTATATTTTCACAACTCAGCGAGCTGGTGACCACCATTCTGTAACTGCTTTCGTCCATCAACAATCCCTCCTCGCCATATGTTCTGCCCAACTCCATGTAAGCTTGGAAGTCAGTACCTACGTTTTTGAATTTTGTCCTACGTGGAATCTCGACGATTGGTAGGCTAAACAACCTTATTCGTCGCACCTACGTTAGCGCACTTAGTGGCCTATTGTGCTACTCTGATTTTCTATTCAGACATCATCAGCCTACATCACACCACTGTTAGATATAGGCTTTTCTAAGTACACGCCCCTGATCACGATCCGCGGCAACCCTCATCCAGCTCTTGCCAGCCACCTTGCGAACATCGTCGCTCCATTTAGTCTGAGTTCGTCCGCGTCTCGGTAAACGTAGAGTAGGTACGTTGCCAGAGTTGACAGAGAGCAATGGACTTCTGCCTTCTGTCTGAAGCATGAAGCCTTTTGACAGAAGCCTGGACTTCTGAAGTTCGGTCAAGGACCATGTCTGAGCACCGTAGATTAAGATTAAATCCCTGTCAAGGCCATCGGAACTGAGTATGAATGCGGGATCTAGGGGGAGAGTCACCACATAACCAGCGGGCTTCTCAAGGGCCGCTGGTATTCGTAAGATGCATTCTTCCTTGTATAAAATAGGTACGATACACATGTCGATGAGTTTACGTTTGAGAGTGATCGGCAGGTCTCTCTACGTGTGCGCCTTCATGGACCAGTAGCTCTTCCAGGCATTATCCAATCCAATTTGCTTCTGATTGTAACCGGTGATAAATTTTTAATTTATTTATATTTAGTTTGTATGGACTGGGCGTCCGTTTCCATATGCAATTATATAAAACTTATTACATACAGATGGTTAAATCTAGATTCTGTTGATTGAGATTGTTATCTAGATTCAATAAATATGAACGAACATGTTGCTTTTTGTGACTTGGAGGACAAAAAGAAGAAGAAGAATAATTTCTATTCATTTCATCTTATTAAATTAAATTAAGTTTTTTTTTTAATTTTATTTAGATCATTTAATTTCATATAATTTAATTTAGTTTCATTATATTTCATAAAATGGTACCCGTTAACACCCACTTACAGTGCTTCTATTTTCTTAATGTGTCTCGGTAAACATCGCATTTCCGAGTTATTAATTTCCATGTCTATAAATCTTAGATTTATAATGTATAATCATTTGTATTCAGAACAACGTATGACGTCACTCGTCACAAATAGGAGCACGCTCGGCAAATACACACACAATCTCAAATATCAGCTTCGCACGGGTGCAAAGCTGATATTATCAGTATTTCTCTACTATATTATGCATGTATTTACACATATAAATCTCCCTTTTGAATCACTCTATCTATTAAAAAAACCGCATCAAAATCCGTTGCGTAGTTTTAAACATCTAAGCATACATACATACATACATACCTACATACATACATACATACATACATACATACATACATACATACATACATACATACATACATACATACATACATACATACATACATACATACATACATACATACATACATACATACATACATACATACATACATACATACATACATACATACATACATACATACATACATACATACATAGGGACAGCGAGTGATGTAGTGATTATAACGCTGTGACATCAGTTCTAGTGCTCTTTTTTCTCTAATTAAGAGCCACTGGTAACCTATTTTTAACAACAAAAATTCTCGAACGGTATGTATCTTATTAATGAAAATCAAAATAACGCAAAACTTATTATATTTCGTAGTATTCAAGTCACTTTTCGTTTCAAGATCACCGGTGAGTTTCAAAGATCGTCCCCCTGAGCAATTTCCATATAGTGCGGTCTCCGAATCGGTAACCAAATGTGTGGTAACCTACAAAATATCTAATTGCAATGCTGTGTCCATAAAACGAATCGATTAAGTCAATTTTGATAAACGTCCGATCTCGTCGGAGCTAAACTACAACTATCATAAATTTAGGTGTCCAGCACTGAAAGACAGATGTAATTTATTTGCAAATGCCTCAATTAGGAAACCCTAGCGATGTTTACATAAAACGCGTTTAGAAGAACATAAATTGTGTTGTCAAAACGCGGCCACTTGTGCGGCTCCTAGGGTAGGAGAGTTTTAACTTGGGCCGGCTTTAGGCATAAGATGAAGCGAATTAATCGATATACTCCATACCCAATATTGAATGCCAAATTTGGGACCCTGTCGGGCATACAATTACAAATGAAGGAGAGAGGAGAAGCGTCTTTATGTTCTACAGTAAAGATAGAATAAAATCAATCATCAACTTATTTATTTATTTATTTTGTTTTTGGTTAAGTTTACCTTTATCTCAAAATCTTTATTTGCTACAGAGACACGGTTTACAATAATGTTGGTATTGAGAAACATTTTTTTTTTAATAGTGCAGGCAGGAAATTCAAAAACTTTAAGTGCTTTACAAATAAACGAAGAATAAGGTCGAATTCATGTTTTGTCTCGTTTAATGTAATTTAAAATGACGTTTAAATGACAGGAACAGAATACGGAACAACTATTCGGACATTATTTTTTGTTTATTTGTAAGGCACTAAGAGTAAATATATTCGAGTACAAAACAGCCATGACAAAAATTATATAATAATAAATCATAATACTAAAAAATTAAGTAGGTGGCAGGACTTGTTTGTCCGCCTGGCTAGCTACCACCATCTTATCTAAATATGTCGCCATAACATCAATGTTTGTAGCATTGTTGTGTTCCGGCAGCTAGAGATAAGATAGCCAGTGTCTCACTAGTTGAGGATCCCGGGTGAAGTGCGCTTCCACCAAATGGCCTTATCATCACTTAACATCAAGTGAGATCAAGGCATATGCTTACCTGTAAATATTTAAAAAAAAGCAATTACATGCTAGAATTCAAAATATAATTGGAAAGCATTAAATATTAAAAGCACATGAATTCAATTAACACATAGACAACAAAATAATATAGATTCAATACAAATAATAGTAATAGTATGCTTGCCCACTTGATGTTAAGTGACAAGGCCAAAGATGGATATGTTGGGTCGAATAGTGAAGCACACTTCTGAGCAAAATCCCAGTGGGGAGTTATATCAAATAACGACTATATTTTTTTCGTAACTTTAATTTATTTTATAATAGAGCATTAATAATATTTTTCATTAAAAAAAACAACAGTGTCAAACGCTTGTCGCTTGTCCCGCGGCACACCAAAGGATGACACCCATTCGTCATTGTGACACGACCCCAAATAAATGAGGATTCGTATCAGGATCTTAAGTTACGGAAACGATAATGCCATTCGCAAATTTGAGGGTAGCTACATTTGAATAGAGGTGTAGTATTCGTATATATATATAAGATTTATAAATAAATACCTTTTATTCGTTATTCTCACATTTTTGCATAATATTGTTACAATAATTGACGACCTCTTTGGTCGAGTGGCTTGCACACCGGTTTTCATGGTGTCGCCATCTCTGAGGTCCCGGGTTCGATCCCCGGTTGGATCAATTTAGAAATACCTGTTTTTCTAGAAATTCCTGTTTTGGGTCTGGGTGTTTCCTATGTATGATAAGTATGTATTTAAGTATATTAAGTATGTTTATCCGTTGTCTAGTTAACCATTTTATCGAGTTTCTTAAGGAAGCTCTTGTTGGGGCTAGATAATTGGTGTGAGTGTGGGAAACATTTTTTTTTATAATAATTCATAATTAGCTTTATTTACCATTTATTTATCATCTAATTCAATTCTTATTTCATCATCATCATCAGCTCGTTTATATCCCCACTGCTGGGGCACGAGCCTTACCTGTGGATGTATAGGGAGAACGGGCCACTCAGATCATCTATGATCTGAGACGGGCCATGAACCACCACGCGAGCCCAGTGCGGATTGACGGTTGTTAACGACTGCTAATGCAGCCGGGACCAACGGCTTAACGTGCCTTCCGAAGCACGGAGGAGCACGAGATGATAAATTTTTGGTCACCCATCCGATGACCGGCCTTTGCGATAGTTGCTTAACCTCAGTCACAGACCGGGCGCGTTAACCACTGCGCCATCGAGCTCCTCTATGTTTATTTGGTAATTTGAAATTCAATTGAAATTGTATATTCGCAAATTGTCACATTATCATCGTAGTTTAAGAATACAAAATTAAACTATTTAAAACTAAAAAATGCCCTATCAGGCAGAGTACCCTACTGGGTACGCAAGCAACATCATCATTATCAGCCCATCTCTCACCCCTCCCCTCTCCCAATTCCTACTTCCTTCTCAAGATCCAACTCCTTGCTCAAGGCCGGCAACGCATCTGCGATTGCTTTGGTTTTGCGGGTGTCCATGGGCGGCGGCGATTACTTTCCATCAGGTGACCCGCCTGCTCGTTTGCCTCCTTGCAATATTGCAATAATAAAATATGAAAAAAAAACTAATTATTCTTACATATGAATACCTCATTCTCACTCATTTAAAGAAGATGTTATAACCTTTTATCTCCCAGTGACGCCATAGAACAATTGAATTTCTATTGTGTCTAATTTTATGGATAACAAGAGCTTAATATGTATACACTGTTAACTAGTTTTGACTCTTATTCCATTGTAATAAGAGTTACATTGTTTACATGTTAATGTTCGTGACTGTAAATGCAATTGGTATTGAATGTATAAGTTTTCAGAATGTATTCAAGCAGCTTGTCACGCCGAATCAACGCTTTATTTAACATCAAAATATAATAAACCATGCATAATTTAATCTTTCATGAAAATCAATTTATCATACGAGAATGACCCACAGAGGCAGAAGAGGAAGTCAAGGTCGCCAGGGCTGGCAATCAATTAATTAAACATTAAATAATATAAAACAATATTATTTAAACGCCTTAGTATCACCCATCAATAGTAGCGATGACTTGATTTTAATTGATGGAGGCCTCTGCCCAGGAGTGGAAAAGTTATAGGCTATTTAATGTTACTTACTTATTTGAATATAACAATAGTGTTTAAAGAATAATAGTAGTACAGAAACGTGTGGATATATCGGGCGTATACGGGTTAACCCGGTCTGCGAGTGCTGAGGTTAAGCAACTTTCGCAAAGGCCGGTCATCGGATGGGTGACCAAAAATTTATCATCTCGAGCTCATCCGTGCTTCGGAAGGCACGTTAAGCCGTTGGTCCCGGCTGCATTAGCAGTCGTTAATAATCACCAATCCGCACTGGGCTCGCGTGGTGGTTTTTGGCCCGTTCTCCCTACCCATCCATAGGGAAGGCTCGTGCCCTAGCAGTGGGGACACTAAATGAGCTGATGATGATGATGATACGGGTTGGAGTATTAAACAAATACTTTAGATATATATTTGTTACAATCGCCAATCCGCACTGGGTCCCGCGTGGCCCTCTTTCTCTCTCTCTTTCTCACACATAAGAATGAGCTGATAATGATGACGATGATGATATGTATTATGAAACGCCTATAAACATTATTGCGCGGGAACGACTGGCTGTCACGTAGTAGCCCGCGAAAAATGCTTATTCTACGGAAAATATAGTTTGTACATAAATACGTATGGAACTTATTTTAATATTTGCTTTCGGTTCCGATTTTGATGCAGGATTCCAAAAAGATATTATTTTGGATTCCTACATTTAAAAAAAAATCCTGCATCGAAATATTCTTGTTTGGCTGTCACTAGATTTTTCGGGGCGTTTGAGCCGTAACGTTGAGAAAGGAGGATCCACTGGTTAAAGGCTAATGAGGTAGTGTTTTTCACTTTACTGTACCGTCATTCTGGGTTCGTGTGTTAGGCCCCCGGTGTGTGACGCCCCCGTGGTGGAGGCACCCGATTTCGTTTTAGTGCGATAAAATTTATAAGTTGAATATTTTTATCAAAAGTACAGTCAGATAGCAAAGTGTAACCTATTATAAAAATGTTTATAAGTGTCTACATGAAATTATATGAAAAATTTAATGATCAATGTCTTAGTTTTTTAATATAAATCTTTATTAATAATGTCAGTGAAACAACAATTTGCTTATCTAATAATATCACATTAGTCAAGTTACAATTTAAAATCACATTTGATAAAATCAGATGATTTAAAGTACTTAATATAAAATGTAATTAAGGTAATTTTGAATACCTTATAAATGATATAGGTATCTACTTAAATATTTACAACATTGATAACAAAATAATTAAACATTAAAATATTGCAACATTAACGTGCAAAATCACAGATCCTAAGAGAAAAGTCACAGTTAAATATTAGGATGATTTACATAATCATACCTACATACTTACCTAGTTCCAGTTAGCAATTTTCTTTAATAGCGTGGGATCTGTCAAACTTGCGATAGCCTGAAACGTGCGACGGACATATATGCACTGATAAGTCTGCACTCTTTCCATAAAACGTCAGGTCTATGTACTGAAAATATTTTCGTAAGACAACAAGATAAAGTTCATATTTGCAGATTGATTACATATTTTAGATTTTGTATCATGCTAGATATTTATGCGGTCCATCTGTGATCCGATGGTTATACTCGTATGTTCACAGTGAATAAATATTTATGATGGTGGTGGGTTACATAATTTTGATTTTGTGCAATGTCATATATTTAGAAGCGGCCCGGTGTCAGATACTTATGCCATTATCGAAAAGTTATATTTGTACCGGCGACAAATCATCACATACTTATACCGTGTTAGATCGTCATATATATATGTCTTCCACAAATGATCAGATATTTTTGCAGGCCGTTGATAGTCACATCTTAGTGCCTGGTGACTGTACATAATCAGATAATTATACCTGTAACGCATCATACTCATAATAATCATAAACATGAAATTTCACAGTGAAATTAAATTACTTATTTAGTTCAGAAACATTTTGTTGCTGCCTGTATGTAGTACAAATGACTTTTATTACGACAAAATCGCCTGTTATATTTTAATTGAAAATCGGGTGCCTCCACCACGGGGGCGTCACACACCGGGGGCCTAACACACGAACCCGTCATTCTCTACAGAGCGCTTTTGCTGACACATGAAAAAAAGCAAAACATTATTTTGAGATGGATAAGAATCTGACTGGGGGTGAAAAACTAGACCTATTTCCAAAAAAAACTGGTTGAAACATCTTAGAAGCAAGAAGAAGCTTCTTGCCGCAGTAATATGCCGCTTGATCGCAAAATTGCTATATTATAACTTTGACTATGCCTACATACTACATATTGAGTTGTATGAAAAATTAGGCTAACGTTTCAATATCCATTTTAGATGCTTATTTATTTTACTTAGCATGTCATAATATTACAATATTTTGTTTATTTCTATAAGTTATTATTAACAGGCCGGTAACTATAGCCGCTTTGTTGCCTGAAATAAATTAAATAAATAAAAAATGGCAACCCTATTCGTAAAACAAACTTTTATTGCTTCGCTCGCCACAACTTCGGGGCAAGAATAGATGGCGCCCCTAGGGAGCACGCACGCAGAGATAAATTATAAGATTACTCGAGTACTGCGAATTAATTGAACGGACTATCTCGAGATAGTGTAGCTGACTCGGGAATTAATATTATGCCATGTACGTCGTACACTGTGGCTTCTGGGTCATCTGAATATAATGATTTATTTAGGACTCAAACAATTATTAATTTTACAAATTGACTTTGGTTTTTTACTACATAAATGGTAAAACTTTTTTTTTTACAACAAATAAATTATACTTTGTATTATTTATTGTAAAGAAAAGAAGACATCCCGGACATCAGCCTGTACGAGATTAATATGGCTCTCAAACAACTCAAGAACGCCAGGGCACCATGTGCTGACGGACTGTTCTTCAAAAAGGGCGACAAAACCCTGCTGAAGAACTACAGGCCCATCTCATTTCTAAGCCACGTTTTCTAAGCCAATTGCGTGGCAGTGTAGTTAGAGATGAAAATGTGAAGCTGTCTGTCTGCTTACGTTTTTCGTTCATGTTTTGTTGTCAATATGTTTCATAGTCATTTAAACGAATATTTAAGTATTTAGTTGTACGACGTAAATAATTTATTGGTTTTTTTTTTATAAATGAACTTTCATGATTATTTACATATAATTTTACGCAAATATCGAGGCGAACGAATTACAAATGTACTCTCTGAATTTTTCCTCGTCACTTATCAAATGGTTTTTAATCAGCGTCTTGTAACATCCTTCCCATTGTCTGCTTTTATAAAACGAATCTGTTGCTTTTCTTTTACTATTGGCAAAAAAAAAACAACAACAAATCATCGTCATCTTCTTCCTCTTCCAACAATATAAATAAAAGTTGGTCATCAATGGACATCTTGCCATGTCAACTCAAAGCAAATGAATGAATACACAACAGCGCATCACCGCGTGTTCGTGGTGATGCGCAACACTGCCGCCTTGCCCGCAATCAGCGCGGCAGGCATCACTGCTGCGCAGCATCACAGTGGCAGCACTGCTGCGTGCAGCGGAGTTCGGAGTCATACCTTTATCGTCATGTGCAACCCTACCAGAAAAGTGTAAAATTTGCGCTCTATAAGGATGCTTTCACTCTGTTTACAGTTTACTACTCCGTGCCTACCTACATTACGGAAGAGGATTTCAAAATCTTTCGTCACGCCTATTGTTCAGTCCAAAATGTGCTTATATTATAATGACACTGTTAGAAACTATTTAAAATAGACAATTGCAGGTGCTAAGTAATCATTAATGATAAATGACGTCTAGAGTATGGCATTAAGTCAGATTTATTTTCCAACTATATGATATAGGCATGAGTTCGATATATCAAAACGTAACCAAAAACGGATATGAGTCCTATATCATATCATATCGATATGGGAAACTTCATAACCGATATAAGAAAAACTAACACCGAATCGAAAACCAAAACTGCAAGAGAACGCGATATGAAAAAAACTCTATACCGTCACTGTAACCAATATCACCATATCCATGGAAAACTGAAACTACTGCACAACTCCAAATGTTTTGATATTCGCATCTTCCCTTTCTAACTAAGCATAATGTTAACGGTGTAAATGAGACGAAGCGAATATTCGCCACTACTTTGATATGCAATGTTGTTTCATTTGGCTTCGCACTTTATAGTCATAGAAATATGACGTAATTTGGAGTTGTGTTCAGCGTTGCCAACTCTACGTCTTTTTACGTAGATCTACGTATTTTAGGCCTTTCCGGCAAACCTACGAACTTAGGTCCCAGAATCTACGTATTTTTTATCAAATTTAACTTTGCAAAATTATTAAGCTGAATGGGCATAATTTAAAGTACGGTCGCGAAAAAAGTTAATAAAGGTTCCGTTTCAAGCAAAGCACACTCGCTTCGCCTTTTTTTCTTCGTGAGTGTGTAAAACGAAATGTCACGAAAAGTCTCGTCACGCGTCATACGCCGGCGTCGCGCGCATTTAAAAAGTGAAGCATAAACTAAAAAAATAAAATATTTCCAACTAAGATTTTGAAGGAGTGGTTTCTTTGTTTTTAATCTTATTGCTCAAACCCCGAGCCTACACAGGAACACATAATTTATATAATGATAAGAAAAACAAAAAAATACGTAGATCTACGAACTTTCCTTAGCCAATTTTACTAATTCTACGTAATTTTCTAATCTGGCCTACGCCTTTTTTCAAATCCGAGTTGGCAACACTGGTTGTGTTGTCTATCGTTTTCAGTTTTCTAAAACTAGTTATGCATATTAGAAGCAAAACTAGCAAACTATCTTACTGATATCGATATCTGAAAACGGTTTTTGATATCGATATGAAAACTGAATATCGGTTGCGTAACCGTTATTATAGAAAACCGAAAACGCCCATGTCTAATATGATATATTTTATTATTTATGTGGGCCGATCCGTGACGAGAGTGGAGCGAGCCCCGAACATCTCGTCGATATACAAAAATCAGTTTAATATACTGGTCCCTCAGTGAAGGAACTTTCAGATATTAAGCTGAAAAGAACAGATACTACACTTTGATCTTAGCCAAAAGGCCGAGAAGCGATACTGTGGAAAAGATTACTGACACTCTTATACTAACGAGTGAACATTTTAATACCGCCATTTAGGAATGGCACATACAGCGCCATCTATCGAAAAGTGATAGAACTACTGACGCACAGCAATAGGGGCTTTGAGGGGTCGCGGTCGTTAACGTTGGCAAGTACAGTAAGCTTTAGTCCTTACTCCTTACTTTTTAAGAGCCATTTTGCATATCCGGGACCTTTAGTCTGATACCGGTGTTCTTAACCACTTGATACAAATAAACATTTAAAACTTGCAAAGTAAATAGATACTAGAGTAATTCATAATGGAATATATCTTTGAGATGGCGCATGCAACTATGCCAAAATAACGGATACTAAAAATAAAAAACATACATTTTAACAATATTACTCTAATCCTAGTGACATATTGCCAATGGGTAAGAGTTCAAATTCCGCTCTTCAAGATTTTTTGCACAGTTAACACATATTAAAAAACAAACACATTATGACTACATTATTACAATGATACAAAACCACAGATTGCGCCATGTTGCATATCTATCTGTGATGAGTTCAATTGGACGCTGTGCCGGGTACAATTTTTCGTTTGTGATTCATTCGGGCTTAAAAGCACTGTGGTCCTCGAGGTTTACCTCGCCTGCCTCTCCGCTACCAATAACCAACGATGTCAAAATTGTACCAAATAAAAAAAAATTAAATGATCTGTACGCGATTGAGGAGCTCGATGGCGCAGTGGTACGCGCTTGGTCTGCAAATCCTGAAGTTAGTAACTTGCCCAAACAAAGGATAAATAATAATAATAAAAATACTTTAACAATTTTACTTAAAAAATTTTAACAATTTTAATATGTAATGTGAGAGACTGGTACCTGAGATAGGTCTTTAAAAAAACCCGTATTACAGTGCACCAGTGCTCCACTCCGCGGAAGTTTTGTGGTATGGTAAAGGTAAAAGATAGGTGAAAGGGTAGGTAAATGGTCATTGGATGGGTGAAAAAAATTGCATCTCGAGCGCCTCTGCGCTTCGGAAGGCACGTAAAGTCGTCGGTCCCACCCAGCTGCGTTGGCAGTCGTTAACAACAACCAATCCGCATACAAGGTGAAGATGACTATTGCGGTACAATACCGATTCTTTTTTTTTACGGTTAAGCTTATTATTATTTATATTGATATTTTAACATAAGACAAGATAAATATAAATAAACTTTATTGTACACCAAAAAAAAACATTTGAAAAAAAACTACATAACAATACACGTACAAAGGGCGGTCTTATCACTGAGAGTGATCTCTTCCAGGCAACCCTTGGATGCACAAAAAATATTTGAGTTTAAAGTGTGCTTGTTGTCGCTTTCGGTGCACCATAAATTATTATAGTATAACTAACACAGCAATAAATAATAATAAACACTTAATATACTATTGATACAAACATAACAGTTATAATTAATTAAACTATTTTAGTACAACAGGGCGCCCTCATCCTGGGACCCCACCTCTGCAGGCTCTTTATAGCATGCATAGCGTTTGGTTGGACACATTCCCAGAACATGAAGGATTGGAGGCGTGTAATGGTATATCTCCATACCTGAAACAGGAAAACAAGATTATAAAGAACCCAAAGCCTTTAGGCTACAATACTTTCTCATGAAGACCCTTGAGAAGATGTTAGACCATTATGTCAGAGCGGGACCGCTGTAAAGATTTTTACTCCATGAACTTTAATGTGCTATCAGGCAGGTAAGTCAATAGAAACTACTGTTCATCATGAGAATCATCGAACGGAATCTGCCTGGAAAACAAAGAGATTTGCGTCTGCACATTCGTAGATATTAAAGGTGCATTTGATCAAACAGCCTTTGACTCCATCAAGGTTGCAGCAAAGAACCATAGCGCGCCACAACCAATCTGTAAATGGATTGACTGCATTTTTTGTCAGAACTGAGAGAGAAGTAATAAAACAATATTTCCTTCATACAAGACGCATCAAAGGAAATCAAAAGAGTTTTGTCCGCTGAGTTTTTATAGCCCAGGAGCAAGCCTCCGGAAAATATGGGCTGGTGAGAGTGTCAGCTGGGCGGAGTAAAGGCCAATATTATGTAGGTGTATTCCATACAATACAACGCATCCGTCTTGTTTATTTATGGGCGGAGGACGCGAAAACCATTCGGCTGAGTTTTACGGCTTGGTCGCTATTCTATTATCGAAAGGGCCACTATTCAGTCAAGTGGTATCCCAAAATTGTGTAAGGGACAGAAGTGTTACATTTGTTTGCGATGTCAGCCGCCATATATGAAGAATGAGCATTGTTCATAAACCATCGATAGTTTTTTATGATTTTAATTGTCTATCTACATAGGTATCTATCTAATATTAATACGTAAAGAAAAAAGTGTGAAGGTACACCTATTTCAGCACATTGCGCCCGCGAAGAAGTGTGAGATTGGGCATAGTTATAAGGCGCAGAAGTACAGAAAGTGTTTTATTTTATAAGTTTTTGTCAATCATTGTGAAATACTAACCAGTCCTTCTATACTAATATTATAAAGAGGAAAGCTTTGTATTTTTGTATGTATGTATGTTTGCAACGAATAAACTCCCAAACTACTGAACCGATTTAAAAAATTCTTTCACCATTAGAATGCTACATTAGCGCTGAGTAACATAAGCATATTAAAAAGAAATGTGGTACGAAATCCGCCGGGACAGCTAGTTAGTAATAAAGACGGTAGCGAAATTCTTGGTGTAGGTTCAATTGATCTTAAAACTAAACATCAGTTCACACAAGAACCCTGCAAGGGCATTGCAAATATTACATGCTTATTAATAAATGAACATAGCTGAGGTGAATTTAGAAAATGACTTTGAACGACACTGTGGTAGGTATGAGGGATCAATCGGCACTAGACCATCCATAGGGAAAGCCCGTGGTCTAGCAGTGAGGACATAAAAAAAGAGCTGATGATGATAATGTTGTTGTTGATGATGATGATGATGGGGAATAAATCACGATGTCTTGCATTTAACCCAAGCATCTCTTCTTACGGCTACCGATGCTTAAAAAGACCAATGTAAAAGCATCTTTCAGCAGGCAACAGATCACAAAAGGTTTTTTTTATGGCTGTTACCCATATGTTTTTACAGCACAATATCCGCTTTAGGACAATTAGTGGGGCATTGTGAGTCAAAGCGCTCGCAGCTCAGGATATGAAGCTTTTGACGGTGCCGCGCCGATATCAAATCGCTCCTGGGCAGAACGCTATCGTATCAAGATAAAACGCTGTAATTTGAGGAACAGTGTTTTTACTTTATCTGTACTGTTGATAAAGGGTTAAAGTTTGTTTTTGTTTGTTTGCTTGAGGACGGTAATATCCGGAACGACTGGTCCAACCCCAAAAATGTTTTCACTGTTGGAATTGTAATAGTCTTTATTACCCGGTAGGATTGTACAATTCTTTCTTACAATTTTATTTTGATAAAAAATATTGATTTTAAGAATGCGAAATCAACCGGGACGAAGTCGACAGGGAAAGAGCTAGTAACTTTTATAATTCTGGGTGTCTATTGTGGGTTTTGTTTGCTCTCCGTATTTGTTCGAACACGTTTGTGAAATCGAAAATTAACTGTATGGCATTGAAGCAGCGCCTCCTGGCGACATACGAGTAGAGTTAAAAGGAGACTGGCGAACTTCTATGTAGTTTCAGACCTCGATTTATAGGTCCCGTTCATGGATGAAATCGAATGGTACTTATAGAACTATGCTAGACTAACAAAAAAGTTAATTGTTTGTACGTTTTTAAAGTTAGGACAACAGATTGGCCAATGTCTGTTTCTGAATAAAAAAAGCAAAATAATCTATGTTTATACAGCCGGCCATTCATCAGCAGCTCACGCTTTAAAATGCGGACCTACCGTATTCTAATGATTTTAAAAGTATCAAAATATTAATTAGTTTTTAATATTATGCTAAGTAACTTCTTTGATGTATCAAATAAGTAAATAAAAATGGACTTGGTTTACATGACTACTGCGTCAAATGAAACGTATTTATGAAGTGTTTTAATCGTTTAGTTATTACACTATGAAAGCGTCTTGTTCATTCAATTATTTGCAATTTGAAAATAATTTATTTTTTAATTTTATTCTTTGATAAATCAGACGTCCGTAAAAGTAAATTGCAGGAATTTAATTTAATTTAATTTTCATGTTTCCGAAAGTGTACTACTTCGTAAAATATTAGGGCGACTCTCGCCTGTCATCTTTTGCCATACAAACTCGCGCCAGGCACCCTGTACAATAAAAGTTTGTAAACTGTAGCAACACTGTTAGTGCATACAAAGTTGTCCTATTATTTTCACCGCTGAATGGGGGTTAAAGCCAATATATGTATGCACCTATTAAATACATACGCCTGCAACACCTGCACATCGGATTACCACAAACTTTTTTTTTAGCCAGTGTCAAAGTAAATTTTCTTACAAGTAATTTTCTTAAAATAAATAAACAATATTACTTTCCTGTATGATGATGATGAATGATGAATGATAATAGAAATGAGAAGTGAGAAATGATATACCCCCCTAACCCCTCGAGTATCTCAGTAAAGATGTGGGGCTTTACTAAGTCCTCGGGCGAACTTCTTGAGAGAATTTGAAAAGTGACGTTGCACTGTTTTGTTTCATTTGCCAACACTCATGCACACTCACGAACACTTAACGGTTTATAATCCACCATTATTTCACATTAATATTCGACATAACACAAATTTTAGAAAATAAAACAAAACCGCAAACATGACTCTTTACTTTCCCGCCAAGAACTCGACCTCAAACTGTCAATAGACTCAATAGACTTTTTTAATGAAATTTTACAGTTTTGGATAGGTCGATGTGCCGATATCTGTACAATGTTTTTTTTTTTCAAACAACAAGGAGTTCAGTTTCCTTTTACGTTGTTAGTAAGAGAGTAAGTAAGTAAGAGTTGTAAGTAAGTAAGTAAGAGTTCCAACTCAACTTTAGCACATTATAAGGAATTGTATACAATGGGCTACGATGGGGGTTAAAGTTACTCGCGTCCGTAGGTTTACCCTTGAGACCCCTACACGTGACCCCTGGGTGGTGCTAAATGGTGACACTGTCTGAGTGGTATAGCCACGCTGCGTTGCAGCACAAAAGGGCCGGCTCGCCCGGCGTAATACCACCCGACCACAGAATATCAGCGTGTAACAATGACACTCGTTGCTGTTGTGTTTTTCCTACTTCCTAATCAAGATCCAACTCCTTCCTCAAAGCTGGCAACGCATCTGCGATTACTTTGGTTTTGCGGGTGTCCATGAGCGACGGCGCGATTACTTTCCATCTGGTGACCCGCCTGCTCGTTTGCCTCCTTTTATAATATAAAAAAAAACAATTATTTAACTGTAACTTCAGCTTGTGACTAAACAGGGATGTTCTCATTTTCTTTTGTTTTTCATTATTAATATTCTGTTAAATTGATTACTACTACTTATACGCGTATCTAAAACGGATTAGGTAAGTTAAAATTTCTACTTTGATTTAAAATTATATATTATTATTTGTTGTCAAAATATATCTGTGGAGAAGTTTCAAAAGGAAAGAAATATCAGTATCCACAAATTAAAACCTCTGACGGTTTATGCTAATATTAGGCTAATGCCACTCGCGCCGAGGCGCTCCCATCTGCATTTAAATTATGGATTTAAATAAAAGTGGTTGTAAAATAGGAGCTTCGGATAAAAAGCCCTAAAACTTGAGAAGCTTAGAAAATCTCCTTTTATAGCATACTAACTTTGGAGCAGGGATTTGCTGTAACTAGATTGATAGATTACGGTTCGTGCTAAATTATTTCCGATGTTTTATGAAATGATTTCTTATAAATTGAAACTTTTTATAAATTCAATTATATAAACGTCTTGCACGCCTTATGTATGCTACATTTATAGTCAGTAGTCAGTAACTTAACAGCTACTACAAAAAATGTATCTATTCTTACTATATTTCTCATAGCGTGTGTGTGTGGTGTTTGTGGCATAATGATATAATGACGTTCTATAAGAGCTATTTGTATCCTAAACTGTATAAATGATTTTTTTAAATTTTGTGAACTCAGAACCTTGTCTTTAGCCGGAGACAATGACCAGAAGGTAACCAAACCTGATGAAACCCACAGCCATCGCCCACTATGAACAGAAGTTGACTCTTTTCTCGAGGTCAGACTGCCAGTCAATGTCAGGTGAATCTTCGTAAACAACTGTTGCCCTGTGACCAAGCGACTGGTGCGAAAAAATATGGGTACCTTTGCACAACAAGCTGAAAATTTACAGGCACGTAAGGGTTAATAGACTTAATGTAGTTGCATGTTAGAAACATTACTTTGACACTGGCTAAATGTGCTAATCGGACGAAGACATCAACTAAAAGAAAAAAAAAGCCCGAGTAACTTACACATAACTAGACCCCATGCACGACTCGGATCTCGGAACAGTCCGAGCGCAGCTGGGGGCCTAGTGTGAGTTTTGTTTACCATCCGTATTCATTCGATTACGTTTACGAAAACGAAAATTAGTATGGCATTGGAGCAGCACCACCTGGCGACATACGAGAAGAGTTAAGATTTTGCCATACAAATTCTCGTTTTCGTTAACGTAATCGAATGGCGAATAATACTCGCGCTAGGCATCATGGAGGCGCTGCATCAATGTCATACTGATTTTCGTTTTCGTAAACGTAATCGAATGAATACGTATAGTATTTTTTTATGGATTTATATTATAATAATTATCCCTGTTGTGTGTTAATAATAGGATTGTTTTTGATTGAATGTAGATTTTAAGAATTTGTTATAATAATGTTATATAAATTTAATTTAATGATAAGTACCGTAATTTTATATGATGTACTTGCTGTGCCCTTGCAGGGTCATGTTTGTTTATTTTTTATCTTTTTTAACCTTTTTTAACCTGTATATGTACAATATAAATGCAATAAAGAACTTTGAACTTTAAACAAAACTCACACTAAGCACCCAGAACGCCTTTTGCATTTCACTAAGCCCCACACACGATCGGGCGTTTTTTTTACTATAATAAAGTTTTACCCGCAAGTTTCCATTCGATAGAATTTAATTAATCCGTGACAGATTGACCGTTGCTAGCGGGGCATTTTCTTTTCAACGTTTATAGAGCTATTTAAGGCTAGAAGAGACAAGCATTATTTTGTCTGTGCTTGAAAATATTAGTCGCTTGATTATATTCATCATTTTATTTTAATTAGGATAGGATTAGACTACAACTCGTATAGTTTATGTATGTCATCATTACGCCATTCGGTTCGTGAGTCTACGAGTTAGGACCAGAAGATTTGGCTTGCCAACTTCTTTCTTGCCAAAAATTTCTTGAAACTCGGCATAAACAGAATATTGTTTTCTAAAGTTTACGTAAACACTACACATTGAAATGAAACAACTTTTACCCTTTGCAGGGTCCGTGGTCACGGGGAGACTGAGGTGTTGGTCGTCTCATTATTAGTTAATAGCTTGTATGCCCTCATTTAAATTTAATCAGCTGCGTTCCGTTTTACGCAGAAAGAGCTTACAGTATCTTTTGGTATTATAAGACCACCAACACCTCAGTCTCCCTGTGACCACGGACTCTCCAAGGGGTTTGAAAGTCAGGATAAACATTAATTAAAAATAATGTGTAAAATAAACGCGAGTACATTCGTAAAAGTTGTTTCATTAAAATAAATAGAATATTCAAAATGTACCTGTTGACATTTTTGATGTGTAACATCTTTCCGCTCGCCTTCTATATAAACAATTTGTGGGGGTGATTTCGTAGAAAAGGGACAGAAGTACCGTAACAGTGTGATCCGTAACAGTGTGATCCGTAACAGCCACCAGTGATCGACACTTTAAGCCCAATGTCCGTTGTAGGTAGTAATATTTGTGGGAGTGATTTCGTAGAAATGTGATCGTAACAGTGTGATACTGCCGCACAATTTACGAACGCATTAAGTACAACTTACTGTGTTTGTGATTATGATATTTGAGATGCTGACATTACGATCTACTTTCTCGAAACTGTTCACATGTTCTTTACTGAGTTCATAAATAGCGCGGCAGATAGGATGTGTCAGTGTGACATGTCTTCTAATGAGTATTTACTGCATTCTCTTTATGATTTGAAAAAAAAATACACGGAGTCGGAAGCGCGCATTTAAAATCGATAATAAAAACAAGACATTAATATTTTAAGTCCCCCGTGTGGTGCCGGGGGTAAAGAATTGCACCACCCTATCTCTTCCCTTGGGTGTCGTAGAAGGCGACTATGGGACCATTCCAGAGGATGGGCAGCAGCGTCTCTCTGTGATTATTCTCACCTTACTGCGATCGTCAACCCGCCTGCCAAGCGTGGCGATTATGGCAAATTCCCCTCAAAATTATTTATACTAGAGGGAGGCCTTTGTCCAGCACTGGACGTCTTTTTGGCTGAGATGATGATGATGAATATTTTAAGTTGACATATCAAATGTCTTCTAATGGGTATTTACAGCAATCTCTTAATGATTTGTAAAAAAATATACGTAATTGTTGATTCTTTATTCTATTTCCTATTGTAAAATTGATTTCAAAAGGCGAGATGTCAATTGTTCCACATCATATGCGACTACTGTAAGGCTCGTTCGTTTTTTTTCCCTCTAATCATTAAAAATATGGTCAGCGACTGATTGAATAACCATCACCTTTCTAGCTGTCATCCATGTAAAATATAAATGAATATCTATGTTATTTTTTGGCGACGAAACCTATGTCAAACCAGGACTTCTTGGAGGGAAAGTAAAGAGTCATGTCGGCGGTTTTGTTTTATTTTCTAAAATTTGTGTTATGTCGAATATTAATGTGAAATAAGGGTGGATTATTAACCGTTAAGTGTTCGTGAGTGTGCACGAGTGTTGGCAAATGAAACAAAACAGTGCAACATCACTTTTCAAATTCTCTCAAGAAGTCCGCCCGAGGACTTAGTAAGCCATCTTAACTGAGGTACTCGAGGGGTTGGGAGGTATATCATTTCTCACTTCTCATTTCTATTATCATTCATCATCATCATCACACATGAAAGAAATTGATATTGTAAGTATTGTAAGACTTTTTCATTGGCTAAATGCTTGTGTAAAGCCATTATTTAAAAAAAAACACTGAGCTTGAAGAATCGGACACTAGTGCCACAACGAACCTAAACAAAAAAAACAAGTTGCAAAATATGTGTTGAATCAAATGAGAGTTCCGCTTAATTATATACGCATGAGTCCGCATGACTTATTCCATTATATTCACATCAATTTTAGATCAGAGTCACTAACGTTTCAATAAATTAAAAATGATGTCACCATCATCATGAACAGCACCATGATGATGGTATAATTAAGTATATTTCTCTATTTAAACTCGACTATCCAATTTTTAATGATGTTTCTGTACAAGCTGGCGAATGGCATCCTTGAAGCTCCCGAACTACTAGAAGCTCTTACCTTTTCAACTCCTTTGAAACTCCCTCGCGCTTCGAGGTACAACCTTCTTGTGAACTCCTCAAGTAAATTCAATCTCGGACATCATGCACCGGTAAACCGCCTCATCAGAGACTTTAACAGTTTGAGCAAGTCTAAAGATTTGGATCTCTTTAGGGATGGCATTCGCAGGTTTAGAAAGTCACTTCTTTAAATATTATTTTACTTATTTTCTTTGTACGATTGGGTTGTTAATTGTTATTTTTTATAAATTCAAATTGTAATTTTACTCATTTATTATTCAATTATGTATCTTTTTGCTTATTTTTAA
The DNA here is from genome assembly GCA_963082485.1 of Eudonia mercurella. Classification (NCBI taxonomy): domain Eukaryota; kingdom Metazoa; phylum Arthropoda; class Insecta; order Lepidoptera; family Crambidae; genus Eudonia; species Eudonia mercurella. The sequence continues at coordinate 16,888,476 of OY720038.1, read as the reverse complement.
TGAATGTGGTCTTCGCCTATAATTATAATAACATTAAGCTTTCCTAAACTGTGCCAAAACCATAACTGTATTCGTTGATGTTCATTATGTTGGTGATCAATAAATTAAATAAAATAAAAATAAATAAAGTAATAAAAAATATATTATTTTTAAAAACAAGTCTCTTCCAGTAATTTCAATTTTCATCATTTATTCTAACCATTCATTCGGACCAATATAGCGCGGGTCTATAAATATTTGTATGGACACATCCAATTTTATCGCAACTCGGCGCCACTCGTCTTGCGGACGGCTGCCTGAAATACAGCGTTATGTGTGGACTTCAACCACAAATTAAGAAGACTGCAGAAGGAAGCTTCAGCGCGACGCACACAGGCAACCTCTCACGGACCCGAGATCTCGCAACAGATGCGCTCGGACTGTAGATGTGAAGCTGGTTACTAACATTTCTAGCGTGCCTAGCGGCTAGAAACGGTTAATTAGGCTTATTATCATTTTTTCTAGCGATAACTAGCGGCTGGAAACGGCTACTTATATTTCATATGTTCACATGATTTAGTTTTTTGTTTTTATTGTTTCTCTTCTGATTTATTTACTACAGGATACCGACATTTAACATAAATAGACATAAACAATGACATATGCATCTGTAATAAATGTTAAAAACTCAAAATACACAGCAGTGGAAAAGGACTGTTTTAATAATTAATTTGTGAGAGATGTTTTGGAAATAGTTATTTATCCATGAAATAACTGTGGACAGATACTTAGTAATAGTAAGCATTAGGGTAGTACCATTACTTATTCTGTGGCATTAGTAGTAGGTAGGTATTAAAGTAAAAATTAGTAGGTATAAACGGTGTCTTCAGTGTTTATTAAAAAAAAATATATCAGAACATAATAAGCGCAACTGTACACAAAAATAAGAGTTTAACAATAAAAAATGTAATAAAAATCGTTTCTCTTTCGATGCTCAAGTCTGGCATCTACCCGTTATCAAGCGGCTGGTTATTCGTTTCTAGTCGCTAGTTTCGGTAATTACCGGCATAAAAGCCGCTTTTACAACTATAGCTCGGACTAGTTCTAGATGGTCCGAAATTCCGTCCGTCCGTCCATGAGAGGGTGTATGTATGCGTTGCTTGAGCGCGGTATGCATGCAGCTTCCCTTCTGCAATCTCCTTACTTTGTGCTTCAAGCGTGAAAGGAATACCAAATTAGAGCCGACTGTGTTGGGCGGGCTGTAGCTTAGACATGTTATTGCAGGTGCGCTATAAATCTGTTGTCTCGACGAGTAAATAAACTTTGTCTTGTCTATACCTTACCAAATGCTATCTAGACTAGATCTGAATTGTCAGTCATTCGCCTTCCATTACACGCCTGCAAAATTGTTTCATTAAGTCCTCGCGCGCCATTTTTTTTTTTCGACCACTTTAGATCATACAGGCAATTCATTATTAATAATATTAAAAATTTATTCCCCGTGTGGTGCCGGGGGTAAAGAATTGCACCACCCCATCTCTTCCCGTGGGTGTCGTAGAAGGCGATTATGGGACCATTCCAGAAGATGGGCAGCAGCGTCTCTCTGTGATTATTCTCACCTTACTGCGATCGCCAACCCGCCCGCCAAGCGTGGCGATTATGGCAAATTCCCCTCAAAATTATTTATCCTTGAGGGAGGCCTGTGTCCAGCAGTGGACGTCTTTTTGGCTGAGATGAATGAATGAATGAATGAATGAATATTACAAAATCAAATTTAATAAAATAATTTAAATCACAATTAGAATCAAATTTAAAAACAAAAATTAAAATCATCAAAAGTCAAATTTAAATAAAATAATAAAAATCACAATTATAAAAAAAATACAATTAATATACGATAGATATAATATACAATACATATGCACTACCGGTAGTGCATTAGGGGGCCCGCTAATTATACCTACGGCGCGAGACAGGTAAAATGTGTACTTTTGATGTTGCAACATTAAAATGTCTTATCCTATTCCTTTAATGCTTATTTACATATAATTTTACGCAAATATTGTTGCAAACAAACTACAATTTCAAAAAAGACAAAGTGTTGAAAAAATTCCACGAGCGGGATTCGAACCGCACCCCATGACATGCCGGGTCAGGTGCACTGCCAACTATGCTATCGTGGCTCAATCCAACTCGCCGAAATTAATCAACACCATCTACTTTTACTTTATAAGCCAAAGGAGCCCTATTCAATGTCGACAACTACGTCATCAACATCCGATCTTAATATTTTGACAAATATTGAAAGATAAGTTAAGAATTAAGCTATATTTATGATTATTTATGAATATACAAACAAACAAACAAACAAACTCACTTTCTTAATAATAATTAAGTATTTGATTATACTCTTGGGAATATATGTAAAAAATTTCATGATGATAGGTTGAATAGTAAGTACGAATATACGCGTGAAAGCGTAACAAATAACAAACTCACTTTCGCATATTAAGTTAGGTTACTATTAAATGAAACAACTTTTACGGTTCTACTCGCGTTTATCCCATCTGGGATCCCATCATCCAAAATATTAAATCCCAGCACCAACACCATACTGCCAGACCAAAAGATCCTGTAAGCTCTTTCTGCGTAAAACGGAACGCACCTGATTAAATTTAAATGAGGGTATACACGCTACTAACTAATTATGAGACGACCAACACCTCAGTCTCCCTGTGACCACGGACCCTGCAAAGGGTTCGAAACGTCAGGATAAACATTAAAAAGTAATGTGTAAAATAAACGCGAATAGATCCGTAAAAGTTGTTTCGTTTAAATGTGTAGTGTTCGCGTAAACTTTAGAAAACAATAGGTTACTATTAGTAAGGATAAAATTCTGATCTGCTTATAACGTACACCACTATTGTAACCCTGTAAAGGCCTTCCCAACCCTACCCAAACTACTCGGAGAATCTAGTAGAGTGCGGGAGCACGCTTGCGTGTTGCCATTCCCTCTAGAAACCTTCTGACGTTGTTTTGATCGTGATCAAGCAGTGTGGCTGGAGGAACCCTTTAAGTTTCTGGCCGCCCCAAAAAAGTCTGGTGACCGTTTACAGATAACAGCAAACTCTCCTAAAAATTTTTGAGCTTATCAGCGAAATTAATATTTTTTATATATATTGATTCAACCTTTTTTGAATAAAATCGGATTGAGTTTTCAAATATGTGTCAAAATAAAATGTCAAATCACTAAGGAGTATTGATGTTAACTTCGAGGCAAACAAAGAGCAAGGTACATTGATTTCGTTAGGCAGGTCGTTTATATAAATTAGAAATAAAACGCATCCAAGCACACTTCCCTGTGGGATTGACATTTCCACTTTTGCTTTCTGAGACCGTATAGTTGTTGTGTAACCTGACTTAATGTCGTGATGTTCTATTTCTACATACTGACATCGGTTTTTTGTTGATTCGTCAGTCATTCAGGACAAAGCATTTTATATGTATAGATGACTTGTCCTGACTGACTGATTTATCATCACCGAGCCTAAACCGCTGAAGTTAATTAGATGAAATTTGGACAGTAGGTTAATTGAGTGATGTAACTAGCCACTAAGAAAGGATTTTACGGAAATCACACCCTAAGGGGGTCAAATAGGGGTTGAAAGTTTGTATAAAAATCCATCAGTTTTGAAGTAAAATACATGAAAATTGCGGTATTTGGCTTTACGAAAAGAAATAATGAATGACGTGTCTCAGAAATTTTGTTTATTTTCCGTTAAATGAGTAAAAAATGTAAGAAGGTTTTTTTGGAGAAATCGTTATTTTTAAAGTAATAACTATCAAAATGAATAATTTAATCGATCTATAGATTTTTCAATAAAAATAAAGAATGACGTGTTTTAGCATTTTTCGAAACACCTCCCCTAGAGAGGTGAAGTGAGGGTGGAAAGTTTGTATGGAAATTCGATATTCCTTAGATTTAAAAAAAAAGGTATTTGACCTGGTTAGAAATTACTGAGCGTTTCAGGATTATCTCTACAGATACCTACTAACCTTTTTAAGTTACAAGTCGAGTTACTCATGTGAGCAAAGCAGCGAGCAAAAGCTAGTGTTTTAATAAAAATAAATAAATATACAATTATGAAAAAGTTTATTATTTCAAAACAAAAACAGTAAGTTTTATTATTATTTATAGTTAATATATTTTAGATGATACTTTTATGCATTGACGGCTCGTCTTTAATGTTGATTTCTTTAACTTCCATATCAATGTAACCAGTAACTACACTTTCTTTGGTAGGTGTAGCTGAAAGGTTTGCGTAGATCCGACCTTTTTGGAAAGGGAAGCCGGGCGGTATGACACGCACGTCGATCGACATGTTGTACAAATGGTAGTCTCCCTGAAAATAACAAATCATATTAATTATATTATTTTTAGCTTTTGCATTCATTGTTAATGCATTAAAAAAATATTAAAAAATATATCTATTATATACTAATATTATATAGAGGAAACATTTGTATTTTTGTATGTATGTATGTGTGTATGTATGTATGTATGTATGTATGTATGTATGTATGTATGTATGTACATATGTATGTATGTATGTATGTATGTATGTATGTATGTTTGCAACGTTATACGTTTTCGGGATTAAAGACACCAAATAAATAATTTTGATTTCACTATTTCATTTTTTTCATTTTGCTTGATCACTGATCAAATCACTGAATTCTGTTAGGGATATGACTCTTCATAGTTGTCAAAGTCAATGTTTCTATCATTTTACTGCGACAGCTTATAATAAATGGAAACTTTTTTTTTATGGCTTTGCACAAGCCTTACCCAATGAAAAAGTGTATTTTTTTTTTTAGTAATACATAAATAAACAATATTTCTATCCTGTATGATGATGATGAATGATAATAGAAATGAGAAGTGAGAAATGATATACCCCTCCTAACCCCTCGAGTATCTCAGTAAAGATGTGGGGCTTTACTAAGTCCTCGGGCGGACTTCTTGAGAGAATTTGAAAAGTGACGTTGCACACTGGTTTGTTTCATTTGCCAACACTCATGCACACTTACGTACACTCAACGGTTATTAACCCACCATTATTTCACATTAATATTCGACTTAACACTAATTTTAGAAAATAAAACAAAACCGCAGACATGACTCTTCACTCCCCCGCCAAGGAGTCTTCATATTAATTAGTATCGACAGTTTATCTATTTCAAGCGTAAACTGTTATGGATAACTATATTTATAGCCATAAATACTATAAACTTTAACTAGGAGCTCGATGGCGCAGTGGTTAACGCGCCCGGTCTGCGAGTGCTGAGGTTAAGCAACTTTTGCAAAGGCCGGTCATCGGATAGGAGACCAAAAATGTATCATCTCGAGCTCCTCCGTGCTTGGGAAGGCACGTTAAGCCGTTGGTCCCGGCTGCATTAGCAGTCGTTAACAACCACCAATCCGCACTGGGCCCGCGTGGTGGTTCATGGCCCATTCTCCCTATCCATCCATAGGGAAGGCTCGTGCCCCAGCAGTGGGGACAAATGAGCTGATGACGATACTATAAACTTTGTAGCTTTACTTTTGTTTAAAATGTAACTTGACAATAAATCGACGGTCCCTATGTAAAATTCCTCAAGTGGTACATAAGTAATTTTTATTTTTTTGTTTCGAAACCTTCAGTAACTACAAAATCTCCAACGTAAAACTACAGCAGTGGTAGTTCCGTAATTTTACATCGAGGAGTCAAGGACGCTCTTGCGCGCCTCCCCCGCAACTGCCACTTGCGGAACAGTTGCGCTCGCTCCCATGAGGGAGAAAACTTTACCATGAGGTAATGTTTTCTTTTATTGCGTAAGTACTCGTTAAATATATAGAAACATGCCACGAAAGAGTAACATTATGGATTACTCCCAATCTGAAAATCCCGTAAGTGTTTATTACGGCTCATTATGTCCCACGTATAATTTTGTAATTGGCAGTTACAATATATATCACCATAAAACCTGCCACGTAGAAGTAGTTATGTACCACTTAAGCATTTTTAGTTAGAATGTTGCCGATGTAAAATGACGTATGTGACTAATAATACATAAAATGAATGTTTTTTTATAATATTTTTTGTTTTTCCTTAAAGGGACAATAAATAAAAACTTCATGCCAAATTTCATTACTCTATATGCAGTAGAACTTGAATTAGACGCGTTTGAAACTTCAAACCGCTCTCCTGTAAAATTTGGCATTTGCAGTTATGTTATTTTACGTAGGGACCGTCGAAATAATTTTATTACAATTTACAAAATATTATCGAAATGATGATGTGGCAAGCGGATGAACTATATTGATGCCTTAGCATACATTTACTTTGTTTCTGAACCAGACCAGTTCCCACCGACAATTCTTCTACAATAAACAGATATAGGCTCACCGGTGGATACGGGCAAGGCTTTAGGAACTTCCCTTGCTTCAACGGAGCACCGAAGAAGTTGTCGTTCAGAACTAAATCACACGCCTTGAAATGCATCTCGATGAAGCCACGCTTATAAACATTGCTCAAGTACTCGTAGAAGTAGAAATCCACCTGAAACATGGAAAAATACAACAGGTAAAGGACAAAGTAACTAAGAACCAAGTGCTGCCAAGAGTGCACACATGTTACATACAACAATGTCCCGTAAGCTAACACTAGTCTGTAAACCAAAGCGCTTGAAAATCTATCCCAGGAAAATTGTGAAAATCAAAGAAATATTTATTGATTAAAAAATACAAAATGAAAGAAGGGTTCTATTTTAAATAATTTATATTGACATTAATATAACTTATGTATGTGTAACAATATATTGCAGCAGTGGGGACATGAAATGAGCTGATGATGATGTGATAATGGGCAGACAATATTCTTCCAGTTGCGAACCAGCCCAACTACGCACAACTTTAAAGTTTATCCTGACACCCCCTGCCAACTGTTAGGTTATAAAGTTAAAGGTGTCAGACATCTTTGCGCAAGCACAAGGGACCATCTTCGTCAGGTCATAACGCCAGATCAGAACCCGCCGAAGCGCATTCTTCATCCGGTACTTTTAAGACTAGTGTCTCAAGCTAGTTGCCCCGTGGACACGTAAAGTCCACTTGAGAACCCAACTTAACACTACTTTAAAGTTTATACTGACACCCCCTACCAACCGTTAGTTACAAAGTAGGTGTCAGACATCTTTGTGCAAGCACAAGGGACCATCTACGTCAGGTCATAACGCCAGATCAGGACGCACCGAAGCGCATTCTTCATCCGGTACTTTTAAGACTAGTGTCTCAAGCTAGTCGCCCCGTGGACACGTATAGTCCACTACCTATTATCCAGATAGGTTACCGGAGCTGTAAGCTCGCTCACTTCTCGTTGCACTAAGAGCACAACTCGCAGATTCCACTGCTCGGGTCGTCAACTCTAAGTTGACTACCAATTATCCTCTTTGGTGGCGGAGTTGTAAGCCCACTCACTTCTCAGTACCCATCCAGGCACCTTGCCAATTTCAACATCCTACGCGGTTGGCTCAACCGGAGGTATTGCATCTAGCGGGCACCTCTACTAGTTATCCAGACTAGTGCCGGAGATGTTGGAGCTCTGCTCAGTGAAAACCACCGAGCATGACAACCAACTATGGGCAACTCACGTGCCCCGCAAGTCCTTTCGCATCGGGCCCCTCGAGACCGCTACTTGGACCCGCTCGCTGTGCACGAAATGGAAGCCTGGCCACATTAACCAGGCAGACGAACATTCCCACTTCTACAGCTAACCACACGCCACCACGAGTCCAACCCATGTCCGGAACCTGTCGGAGACGCCCGCGAAGGCATAACCGACAGGGGGCTTAGGATCCGGAACTCCCGTGGTACCCTTGAAAAGACAGCCGGACCCGTAGTTCCAGCTGCCATACCCTACCTATCAGGGTCAGTAGATAGGGACAGTTAAGATAAGGACCACTTGAGAACCATGAAATACATACGTTAAGGTTTTCTTTGTCAATCGTAACTAAAGATTCAAAGTGTAGGTTCACGTAGTAGAAGGGATTCTTGCGGCCATGGCGTTGTGACGTCAAGTTGACATATCTCACAAACTTCTTGTTATATGACGTAATTTTTGGGTGTTCCGTACTTATATACCGGATCTGAAAACAACAAATAGACTCGAATGTGATATACTGAACATCAACATATATACACCACTAGCTGTCCGACTGACGGACGTCGTCCTGTGTAGGTGCTGCCACATTGCTGTTTAAAAATGTTTACAAACGTTAGTAAACATTTGTTAAGAAACATACGATCACAATGTGAGAAAATGTTTTCATGTTAGGTAGTGTTTTTCAAATGCTATAAATGTTTGTACCTAAACATTTTCCATCGGTGTAGGAGCACTTAAAACATTTAGCAATTTATAACAGAATGTAACAATTCCTAACATTTGTTAGTCAATGTATTCGTGTTAGAAAACGTTTGTAAACATTTTTAAACAGCAGTGTGGCAGCACCTTCAGTTTTAATAAAAATGTGCCACAAACGCCATCTATTAAGAGTAATCCAAATGGCGATTCCCATACAAAATTACCAATTTTTATTTTTCGATATCTCAGCTGTTATTATAATATAGATAGATAAGATAATCATTTATCTGCACCTCGACATGGTATAAAGATGTTATAGATCACATATCAAGCTTATTTTATAATAGCATGCAAACATACGTAATATCACAGTATACCATAATACTTACAATAATCCATTTAATCCATTATACTAAAATCCATCAAATTAAAATCTCTTAATCTATATTATGTCAGATAAATCAATTTAAATGCTTAGAGTTTAAATGTATTTAATTTTATTTTGAGTTTTCCTTTGTTCTCCTAAACATCTTACTATTAGAGTGAATAAAAGAAAATAACTTTGTTCTTTTGAAGGTGTTTTCAACATGCAACAACTTTATAAAATGTTTTAAGCAATTTTACAATTTTTTTATTATTTTTTTTGCAATTTTCTAGCCGTTTGGAGTTGAAACCCTCGGGCCGTGGGGTCCGAGTGCTCGTGTTTTGTTTAATGACATCTCCAAACGGCTGGTTGACACTTCCCATGACCCAAATGCTGGCTTTTTCCTTGGCCAGAGGCTAAGCATTGCCACACAACGTGGCAACGCCGCCAGTCTCTTGGGTACTTTACCAGTCGACTGCGACGCGGAGGAATTTTTTGACGCCTTATTTTAGTTTAAGTTACTTTAGGTTATAACATAATATAGAAAATTTTGTTAACTATTTATAATTAAGTTAGTTATTTTGTGAGTAATTAAATTTATATATTTTACAATTAAGTCCTACTTCGCCTTTCGCTTGTTGTATTTTTCATGTCTACTTCTACGAGTACTTGAGCAATACTTATAAGCGTGGCTTCATAGAAATGCATTTCAAGGCTTGCGATAATCCACAGACAACTTCTTTGGTGCTCCGATGAGGCAAGGGAAGGTCTTGAAACCTTGCCCGTATCCACCGGTGAGTCTAAGATACTTTTTTGAGATTATTTCTTTATGAGAGTTGTAGGTAGGTAGAAAGAAATACAGAAACATATTTATATAAAATATAGTGAAAAAATTAAAGGCCCACCCGACCCAGCCAGGAATCGAACCTGGGTCTTCCGCAATCCGGACGGCTGCACTGATCATTATGCTACCGGGAAGGCTGACGTAAGCGCTGAATTTTGTCACTGCTTTTTGATTTTTGGCAGCATAATGGCGGCTGCACTGACCATTAGGTCAGTGCAGCCGCCCGGATTGCGGAAGACCCAGGTTCGATTCCTGGTTGGGTCGGGGGGGCGTTTAATTTTTTACTGTATTTTATATAAATATTTAATTCAGCTTAAGTGTAGCAATTAACGCTTAAAAATAAAAGTAAAAATACAGAAACATGTTGAAGGTTTGTTTAGAAGGCACCAATATCAAATCAAATCAAATCAAAATATTTCATTCACTTTCTAATAAAAATGAAAAATGCTGCCCCGCACCTGCTAAGTATAATACCTAATCTGCAAACAACAAATAAGTGACTCGAATTATTCAATCACTTTTATGTTATCGGTGTAGGCAGAGTCTACTTGATATCCTTATTCGTAGTTAAAGTCCAAATATTTGTAAAAGTTCATTTCAGTGGAGAGCCGTCGCAACTAACCATGCTGATAAATAGAGTGTAAAGGGCTGGTAGCTGGATAAAGAGAAACGTATATTTATTTATTTATTTATTATAGCAGTATTACTGCACTTGCACTCTTGTACTTTACTTTGCATCCTTATATGTACTTTTAATTATAACTATTATATTTGTATCAATAGTATTTATTATTATTTATTGCTGTTAGATAAACTATAATTATTTATGGTGCACCGACGCGACGACGAGCCCACTTCAAACTCAAATATTTTTTGTCCATCCAAAGGTTGTCTGGAAGAGATCACTCTTAGTGATAAGACCGCCCTTTGTACGTGTATTTTTATGTAGTTTTTTTTGTCAAATGTTTATTTTTGGTGTACAATAAATTTATTTATCTTATCTTATCTTATCTTACTGCAGTTGTGAAAACGAGACGCGTGTAGCGGCGAATATACTCGCGTCTCTTCTCCACAACTGCAATAATACTGCTATAAGAGCTCGTGGTTACCCCCCTGATCTACTTTCTTACCCTCTTAGCCGGGCACAACAAAAACACAGGTATAAAACAATAAACAATGTACACGGTCACTATATTGTGGAACAATGTAAATAGATCCATTTTGTAAACGAATAATGTGCTATGTGCATGTAGTCAAAAGCTAGGACACAAAAAACTATGTTCTAGTTGAAATACTTTTATATACATCAGTACAATTATTTAATTAAACAATATCATAGATAGTTATCTATAATAATATTTTTAGGGATACAAACGAACGCTGACGTCCGTAGACGTATTAAAATGCTATCAATTTATTTATCGCCAGTTTTAATCAGACCCAATAATAATAAGTACCTGGATGACCGAGCTTTGCTCGTTATTTTTTTTATAATGTTTTCTAAAAATGAAACCTAGCTAGATCGATTTATCGCCCCCGAAATCCCATGCATACTAAATTTCATGAAAATCGTTGGAGCCGTTTCCGAGATTCAGATTATTATTATATTATTGGATATTCAATAAAATCAAAGATGGCACCACACTGCTACAGTCTGTTTTGCCGACGCCTTCCCCAACTCGGGTCGGTAAAGCGGTTAGGCGCCTGGCAAAGAGATTTAAGTAAGTAGTTAAATGTCTTTGGCGCCTGGCAACCCCGGTCCGGCGGCGGCGGCGGCACTTTTGGCTCGACGAGCGGCGCGAACGGTTGTCAGATATTCGGTGTTTAGTCCTAGGTTTATATTAGCATTTGTCTATGTAGATAAGCACCTTTTGTAAATTAGAAATAAAGTTATTTGTTAGTGTGTTACGGTTTATTTTCTGTAGATTTTCTACATATTTCTTATAATATGTATATATATCTAATACCATTAAACGAGTAATTCTTGTAAATATTATGAAAAATATACATATAAACTATCCTCTTAATTTAATGTCTTTTCATACTAAATATATTTTATCCCCTTGAGCGTCGATCGACCACCTGGTGGCCGATAACAATTAAAATTCTATTGTGTCTGGTATTAGCTCTTATTAGCGTTATTTTACATATTGTTTTTTCAACACTGACTTTTTTCAACGCAACGAAATTTGCGTAAAATTATATGTAATTACTCGTTACTATCACACCACGCTTTTGCAAATACATAGCTACCACAGCATGATATCGGAGATTTTGCACTACATCTCCGAGAGACGGCGCTTAGTAGTAGTTAATTATCAATTAACCGTTATAAAATAAAAAGATTAATATTTCAATAAAGAGTTTTAGGAATAGTAAACACATTTATCTCCAAAACATAAACTGATACCATTTCGGAATTTAAAAAAAAAATCACTCAATTTAAAATATTTTCCATGGAATTAAAAGATTTAATATCTTTCAAATATGTACTTTTCAATTCATTCATTCATTGAAATTGTTCATTAATTCACAGAAGTTTAACATTCTTCTAATGAAATTTGATTATTAATTTGTTTATGTATATTATTCAAAAGATTATAGATGTTCAAATTCAAATTTAAATTTAAATCATTTATTGCATATCACATTACAATATAATAATAGGTGGAATATTTATTAAGGTATTCAATTGACGTATTGATACCCTGCAATGGCACAGCAACAGCATCAGTGGACTAATTAAAAATGTACTTACTTAACTAGTTATAATTATACAATATTATATAAAGTGGATTCATAGTAACTTTCAAACTTTTAAAATTGTATTAATAATTATTCTGTTTTATATAAAGGTTACTTATTAACAATTTCAAACCATTTAAACAATTTAACGAAACAAATAAAAAAGAAAAGAAATATAATTATGTTTTGGATAATGCAATTGATTTATAAATATTATTAATGTCACAATAATAATTGTGATATTGTTTTATGTAGCTATTAATATAAATTATTAATTTTAACGAATTAATTATTATTTATTATTGTAAATGTAAACTAATTTCTAATAACAATATGCCCGATATGACCAACCAATTTTAACACCATATAGTTGGTGTTAATTGGTCTTAGCAAATAAGCAAATAAATTATTGAAATATTTTGATTTCATCCTTATTTACTCTATGTACCCAATCTAGACTTCGATCAACAATACATCGAAGAATCTAGAGCTATTAAAGTATTGTTGTTTTTTTTTTGGAGAGAGATTGCTGATTGCCTCAGACGGCATTTTCAGCTTCACCGGGCTTGTTTAGGGGCGGCAAGAAACTTAAAGGGTTCCTCTAGCCGTGTGAAACGAATCACCTTCATCGGCATCACGTTGTAACGCCCCCCTACCGTATTTAAAATCTCTTTTATTTTTTTTCGAACTAAGCTAAACTAAGTATAAATATATAAATAAATAAATACCTACGTTTAACCTACTTATAGCTAACTATAACTATACCTACCTAACGGCACCAAATATAATGAATGATATAAAACGTAATGTAAATAATGAATATAATTAGCTACCTAGATTGTCATAAATTAACCTACCTAACTTCTTACAACAAATTATTATATTAAACCAAAACCGAGAATAACCTACCTACTTATTTCAATCACATCTAAAAGATCATTTTGGCCAAGTGATCGTCTAGTGCACCTACGAAGGTCCGCAATAACCTAAGAACTTTAAGGAACTTAAGGCAAAACCTAACAAACCCTTTACTACCTATTTATCTTAATTGTACAGTACCTACCTACAATCTCTAATGTAAATGAATTCATAACCCTTATTATAACACGATACGACTAACAGTGTACTATTATAAACAACCAAACAAATAAAGCAATGATCTACGCCACGCTCGATTACGTAAGTAGGTACCTACCTATAATCATAGCAACAACACGGTCACCCATCCCATGATGAGACTATGTAATAACAGCTTAACATTTAATACTTATAGTTTTATCGCAACACTTATCAATAACTGTCATTACAACCACCTACCATCCCATTAAACTTTGCAGACTATAATTAACATAAATGATCAGTCAACAATCCTATTTATTCATTTATTAATAACGATAAATCTAACCTCTATTCTTCTTAGGTATTCGCGAGTATCACATCTAATCATCATAGGTACTTAAAACACACGTTTTAACACAATCTACTAATATTTACGTAATTAGGTAGGTAGCTTCCTATTTACTATATTGAGGCAATTGTAATTGGTAATAGATATCTATTATCAGCGTTCATATTGTCCTAGCGTTTCTCCGAACAACCACGAGTCTTCAGAATAATAACCGAACTCATTTGTATAATAATATAAATGATCATAAAAAGGAAAAGCTAAGTGGACTCCGCCTTCCCCATATCCACCCACAACCTCTCTGAAGCAAATCTTTAATTTAACCATTGCTTATATTTAATGCATGTAGGTAGGTTACTCGAGTATTTGACCAAACATAAGCAACGAAAGGACCATACAAATATTTCGGTATCGATGCTTATTCTAACAATCTCTTATTACTAGTCACTTGTACAATGCCTGACATATACCTACTAGAGTGTATATTTAAAACAACTGTGTCGACTCATTGAGTAGGTAGGTATTTGTACTAAACAAAAGGGCCACTCGATACATTAGGCATTGGAAGAGGGTTTATTAAGTAAATAGATAATATACCTATTACTTAATCTTAAAACAAAGATAAGATTCCACAAAAGAATACGAACCCACTGGTAAGTACCACAAACGGGAGTCGAACCCATCCGAATTATAATTTGTTCGCAACCAATTTGCATAAAATTATATATGAACAATCATAGTTTTCTTTATTTCATAAAATCCACAAGCGAGATTCGAACCCACTGGTAAATACCACAAACGGGAGTCGAACCCATCCGAATGGTAATTTGTTCACAACCAATTTGCGTAAAATGACAATCGTATTATGTTTATTTTACTCCACAAGCGAGATTCGAACCCACTGGTAAATACCACAAACAGGAGTCGAACCCATCTGAATGGTAATTTGTTCGCAACCAATTTGCGTAAAATGACAATCGTATTATGTTCATTTCACTCCACAGTCATCAAAATACAGGTTTTATTATTTAAATGTAGTTTGTGTTATCAATCGTTTATGGCCTTTGATGGTAGCATATCTCCTTGAAGATGATCTACAACAGGGACTGCATTGCTTGCCCTAGCCAAACCAAAGATATCAACAAATTGTAGCGAAGCCATATCGGCGTATAAAATCGGGAACTTTGATTTCCTTAATTACAGTAGGTAATTTTGATGACTACAGAATAAAACAAATCAAATAGATAGTAATTAATAATTGAGATTCTTATTCCTAAAAATGTCTAAATTATCCGACGTCACCAAAATAAAGATTTTACTATTTAAATGTAGGTTGTGATAGCAATCGTTGCAGACTTCCGATGGTAGTACATCTCCTTGAAGATCGCTACAGGGACGGCTTGTGCTTGCCCTCTAGTCCAACCAAAGATACCAACAACTATGTCTAAGCCCTTTCGGCATGACAAAACCGGAAACCTTAATTTCCTCAAGGTAAATTGGATAGGTAAATACCTAGTTAGTTTCAGTGACATCCGAATAAAATAAACCTAATAAACTACTAAGCACGGTTTTCACACATCCATCAACACACATAACTTAACCCTATTTAACCTAAATAAACCACCACCAACTTATTGAATATTATCATGCAACGTAGATATTATTATTAATTTATGTGTATTTCCGAATCCTACACTAGAGTAGGTACGCCTAGCGTGTGTAAAGTAGTAAAATACCTATTTAATACGTTTTAAATAAAGAACCGCGCGTAGGTACGTATTGCAGTCAACCTATACGAAGCTACATCCTAGTAAAACTGTTATAATTATGTACAGATTTACCGTCCCTACCTACCTACCTACTAGTCATACGTGCATTTCCGAACCCCACGACACCTACCTATATACTGATCGCGCAATAAAACTCCCGACTCGGTTCCTTACCTACTAGATACACTTATAATATAAAATTCACAATGTAAATTAAAAATGTTTAGCGAGATAAAAGATCACATATACATAAACAAGAATACACTTACCAGTAGACATAAGGTAACAAGTGGTACCTAGGTGGAAGGAATAAGGTTTAAGGATTGGATTTTCTCACTGCCGATCGTGCAGACTCACACGATCGATCAGATATCTGACAGCTAAAGGTGTCTTGGCCACAGCGAGAGGATTTGTGGAAGATGGAAGGTTTGTGGAATTACAGAATCACAACACGTAAAAGAAATGCAATAAAAATCATAACACAACAAATAAAAAGAAATGCAATAAGTTTCAGAATAACTACAAAGTGTAGTGTACAAAGGATACTTAGTGTCCAGAGCCGTCCTCTCCCTTGTTCCGCCGAACTCACAATCACTACTAATAAATCACTACAATATTTCACTTCTAAATCTTCACTATTAATGTTCCTCTTCCAGACGCTAGCCTCCTTTTATACCTTTAGGTACCTACCCTTGCAGCGCCGCTAATTTTCTTTTATGTGTTGGTACTAGATTCCGCCGTGTGATGCCGGCTTAGAATAGCATTACCCCCTATCTTCCCGTGGGAGTCGTAGAAGGCGACAAAGGGAAAACCGCCTTCAGGAGACGGGCAGCAGCGCCTCCCTCAAACAGTAGGCCATACTGCGATCGCCAACCCGCCTGCCAAGCGTGGCGATTATGGCAAACCCCCCCCCCCAACATGAACAACAAACCCACAAATAGGCCCCCAGTCCCCGGCGGCCCTGCCATTCCTAGCTACGGTAGCGGCTACGGTAACGGCAGGGCAAGGGGTGCTAAGAATCTCCGGGTAAGATCCGGCTACCAACATAAACGACTCGACCTGGCAACCTACAACACGCGCACATTGAGGACCGACGCGAAGCTCACAGAGCTGGAAGAGGCTATTAGTAAGTTACACTGGGATGTCATTGGCTTATCTGAAGTCCGAAGAGAGGGAGAGGACTCGATTATCCTACAATCTGGTAACTTACTATACCACCGGGAGGGCGACCAACTGTCCCTTGGTGGTGTCGGATTCATCGTCCATAAGTCCCTTGTCAACAACGTGGTAACCATCGGAAGTGTGTCAAGCAGGGTAGCGTACCTGATACTCAGAATATCCAAACGATATTCACTGAATGTCATACAGGTTTACGCTCCGACCTCGACACACGACGATGACGAAGTGGAGGCTATGTATGAGGAGATTTCAAAAGCCATGCATAGCCACAGAACTCACTATACGGTTGTGATGGGGGATTTTAATGCAAAGTTAGGGAAACGTTGCGGTGATGAGCTGAGAGTGGGGCAATTTGGATCTGGGCAACGGAACGCAAGAGGCCAGATGCTGGCAAACTTCATGGAGAGGGAGAATCTTTATATGATGAACTCCTTCTTCAGGAAGCCCGTAAGCCGCAAATGGACCTGGATCAGTCCGGACGGTAAAGTCAAAAATGAGATAGATTTTATCATGTCGACGAAGAAGCAAATATTCAATGATGTCTCCGTGATCAACGCTGTTAAGACAGGAAGCGATCACCGATTGGTCAGAGGCACATTGAATATCAACGTCAAGCTCGAAAGATCTCGGCTGATAAAATCTACGCTCCGACCTCTACCGGCTCAAATACAAAACCCCGAGTGCTTTCAGCTTGAGCTCCAGAACCGCTTCGAAACTCTTGAAAATTGCATCGACGTGGACGATGTGTACAACATGGTGGTGGATACTGTCCGTACGGTAGGGTCCAAGTATTTTAAAACCCGCCGTCCTAAATTAAAGAAACTCTCCAGCCACACACTGCTACTCATGGATCAGAGACATGAAATGAGGCTACATGGCTCAGCGGATGCCCTTCGCTATCGTCGGCTAAATAGGCAGATCTCTAAGTCCTTGACGAGTGACCTTCGCCGATTTAATACCGAAAGTATTAAGTCGGCGATTGAGCGCAATAAAGGCTCCAAAGTGTTCGCAAGAGATCTGTCTATTGGGCAAAGTCAAATGACGAGGCTGAAAACTGAGGTAGGTGACATCATTTCATCAACACCTGAAATTCTGAGAGAGATCGAGAGTTTTTATGGCCAGCTTTACTCCACAAAAACACCTGTTGAAAGCAAGGCTAAAGATCCTAGAGCCAAGCTGACCCGACACTATACCGAAGATATCCCGGACGTCAGCCTGTATGAGATTAGAATGGCTCTCAAGCAGCTTAAGAACAACAAGGCGGCGGGTGATGACGGAATCACAACAGAGCTTCTGAGAGCGGGTGATAAACCGATACTTAAGGTCCTCCAGAAGCTATTCAATTCCGTCATCCTCGAGGGCAGAACGCCAAAGGCATGGAGCAGAGGCGATGTGATGTTGTTTTTCAAGAAGGGTGATAAGACGCTCCTGAAAAACTATAGACCCATCTCGCTTCTGAGCCATATCTACAAGCTGTTTTCGAGAGTCATTACGAATCGTCTCGCGCGCAGGTTCGACGACTTCCAACCTCCCGAACAAGCCGGGTTCCGAAAAGGCTACAGTACCATAGACCACATCCATACGCTGCGTCAAGTTATACAGAAGACAGAAGAGTATAACTTGCCACTTTGCTTGGCGTTCGTGGACTATGAGAAAGCCTTCGATTCGATCGAGACCTGGGCAGTGCTGCAGTCTCTCCAGAGGTGTCAAGTAGACTACAGGTACATCGAAGTGCTGAGGTACTTATACCAAAACGCCACTATGTCGGTCCGATTACAGAACCAAAGCTCTAATCCTATCCAACTACAGCGAGGTGTGAGACAGGGAGACGTTATTTCTCCGAAACTGTTCACAGCTGCGTTGGAGGATATCTTCAAGCTTCTAGACTGGAAAGGATACGGCATCAACATTAATGGCGAGTATCTTACAAACCTTCGGTTTGCCGATGATGTAGTTCTCATAGCTGAGACCTTGGAAGACCTGAACACAATGCTCGAAGATCTCAGTAATGCTTCTCAAAGAGTGGGTCTTAAGATGAACATGGACAAGACGAAAATCATGTCCAATGCCCATGTTGTACCCGCTCCAGTTAATGTTGGGAACGTTACACTCGATGTTGTTGACCATTACGTTTACCTGGGACAGACGGTCCAGTTAGGTAAGTCCAACTTCGAGAAAGAGATCTCTCGACGAATCCAGCTCGGATGGGCTGCATTCGGGAAGTTACGTGATGTGTTCGCATCCAAAATTCCTCAATGTCTCAAGACAAAAGTCTTTGACCAGTGTGTGTTGCCAGTGATTACATACGGGAGTGAGACGTGGTCCTTTACTATGGGTCTCATAAGAAGGCTCAAGGTCACCCAGCGAGCAATGGAGAGAGCGATGCTCGGTATTTCCCTGCGCGATAGAATCAGAAATGATGAAATCCGCAGGAGAACTAAAACAACTGACATCGCTCGGAGGATTGCTCAGCTGAAGTGGCAGTGGGCGGGACACATAGCGCGGAGAACCGATGGCCGTTGGGGCGGAAAGGTTCTCGATTGGCGACCACGCACCGGACGACGTTCCGTAGGCAGGCCCCCTACAAGGTGGACCGACGATCTGGTCAAGGTCGCGGGAAGCCGCTGGATGCGGGCAGCGCAGGACCGATCGGTGTGGCGATCCTTGGGGGAGGCCTATGCCCAGCAGTGGGCGTCATATGGCTGATGATGATGATGATGACTAGATTAACAAATAGGTTTTTCTCAATAAATACTACTTTAATCAAAGTTTTATTAATATATACTTGTGTTGAAAGTTGTCACCGCCATTTGCCACATGTTAATAATAGTTATAATATGAGAAATAGCTTGTAATCCCTCAAAGAAAAAACGATGTGGTTGGATACCGACATGCCAACGTTTTTAGTTCCTGCTACTCCCCGCTGTGGCGCTAGATGTATGCATTGTTCACCCTTTACTTTCATTCATAAAACTAAAATACCATAGACAATCGAAAAGTCTGGAATATCGTATTACATTGGATATAGTCTACTGCTTCTCCCCGCTGGATGGCGCTAGATGTATTAATTGATCGATCGCTCACCCATCTCAATTATGAATCTAGCTCACGACTCAGTGCATTAAACACATTTTAAATAGACAAATCGTAATGTTATCATATCCTAACCGAGTTCATGTGAGAACTATAACTACATTCTTATAACGATATAAAACCCTGTAAATATTATATGAAAACGCAATAATTACTTGTAATTTATTAAAAGCAATCTGTAACATTAAACAGTACAGACTTCTATTTCATTCTAGCATACTAATAGTCTACCTAGGTTAATGGTGAGCGTAAAAGTTAATTAAATCCGTTAATTAAAATGAACCTTTTACAGAAATAAAGTAATATTTGTTTTGTCACTATGTTAACCCATATTAACGCCATCTATATTTAGGGAACCGGGTACCAATTACTAAAACTCGAAGATCGTTTACAAAGCGTAATAAGTGTAGAAAAGTTACTTAAAATGACGCTAGATGGCTCGCATGTATCAATGACGTATAATTTTACTTAATAATACTAATGGAGAAAGATTGATTTTATTTAACATTTAAGTACTATCAAGTAGGGTTTATTTTTTCTTAAATATTGTTGATTAAACTATTAGTTCCTTTTATCTTATTTATTAATATTTATTTAAATAGCATTTAGCCCTACTTCTAATTTAAATACCTATAATTTTTATTTATTGATTTAGAAAATGTTCTAGTGACGTATGGACCGTTACAGCCAACCCCCAAAATTTACGAAGGTGTGAAATAATTTAACCGAAGGAAATTTTTAAAACCCTCGTACATTTTCTAAATCTAATCATTAGTTTGCTCTTCCCTCCCAAGTGCAAATTCTAATCTGCCAATATTCGAACAGAGACAAGACCTATCTAAAACAAGTGTAATATTTAATTTGTTTCATAAAATTCATTTGTTCTATTTTTCACCTCGTTAAGCACTAAATATGAAATGAAAAATAAAACATAGCACTTGTGAACGTGCGTGTATCTATTTAAATGTATAGCTATTCTATAGAACGCCTTTGTGTATTTAGACCGAATGGTAAATAGTCATAAGCTGGACAAATCTTCGATGTGTTGAAGGCACTAACAATAGTAAGTTATTACTGTTCGCAAGGTACAACTGAATCTGCCAAAAGTGTTGGTTTGTGAGGCCAACCAATCCTAGTGATTTACTAAAGGCATCTCATCATCCAATCCTGATTGCTGCGATTTGCCAATAGCACCTCTTCATAAACAGTTGACGTTCACAGCTAAGGCAATAACTCCTTATACTGCCATTGCCACACACCAAAACTCTGCCACAGACAAAGACCATTTACGATTAGGAGAGTGTGCAGTGTAGTTTTAGTCTCAGCTTCTTGTGTAGTAAATATTATTTATGGCGGTCTCTTTTTTTTTTTTTTTAAGACTGAAGTTGTCCAATTGGACTTAACCTAACACCAAACTTCTTCGCCATAAAAAATATTTTGTATAGTGTCAGCATGTCAAAACTCGAATACCAACAAACCGTTCCATGTCCTAAGTGAAAGTTGAATTGTTTATTCATACTTTTTATATATATAAATATACTTTTTTTTTTTTTCAACCCTTTTCATCCTTCATCATTCCACTTTACAATGTGCACTAACTGTCACACTCTAACAACTCGTCAACACCATTACTAGACAAGGAACTGCGAACAAGTTTGCACTATTTCCTAACTCGCCAACAATAATAATAAAAATTACATATAGAGTAGCCAGCTGTAACACTCCATACTACTTTCATACACACATTCAATCGCAAAGCAAAGACAAAACAAAAGCAAAGTAATGAAAACGACATGTGTAAAAACCGTGCTGAAAATTATACCTAATATTACTATAATATATTTCGCTTAAACTTAACCATACTCTGTTCTCATACTTGCTCGAAACGACGCTTGACCCGAACACTGATAAAATTTCAACTACTTATAATCACTGGAAACCTCATTAACGTAACCTGAACTAAATTACTAAACCTAAATTAACCTATTTATACCCCCAACCCCCATCTGACAAGACCTTATTTTCCAATAATGTATTTCGCTTTAATTCATCAACAACCATGGATAACTCCCTAATTTATCTGAAACTAAAAGCTACCTAATTGCAAATGCCTGAACACAACAATGCTAACACCGACATCGTTGTAACAAAATACTAACTACTACATTGGTAGTAAAAAGCCAGGCGGACTTAATACTTTATCGAAATCTATAACCTTTCTTATCCTAATTTGTCATAACAATTTACTACGAGTAATGTTATAACAAAATTAACTATTAAACAGACTTAACACCTACTTCTTTCACTGCGAGAACAACAAGGCTACCACCATCATTGTTGTAACGAAATTAACTATTAAACAGACTTAACACCTACTTCTCTCACAACAGTGATACCATCAACATTGTCGTAATAAAACTATTAACTAAAAATAGGCTCGTAGTAGGCGGACTTAAAACAAACCCTATCACCAACCAATACGGGTACCTACTAACAAGCACTTAACTTAACGCTCGAATGCTAGCATTAGATTTGAAACCCAGATTCAAAACTACAGTATATAACATAAACCATAGGTAGGTATTTTTATTACTTTGGGAAGCTCGAATGGGAGTCGAACCCACGACCCTTCGATAACCGATCCAATGCTCTAACCGTTGAGCAATAGAGGCCCAGATTTTTTATTTTTACCATATGCAGGTCACTAAACGCTCCTAACTTGTTAAACTCAAAACCTGAGATTGTTACTAATACCATCTATAAAATAACTGTAAACCTAATTAATGATTACTAATAATCCTTTCCACTAATATTACCTACTGCAAGTAAGAGCAGCCTAATATTGATTGATACTAATGAACGAACTACTATCTAGTTCATTCGTGCGTCACTAGATGGCGCTTTCACTAACCTATTTGAACTTGCTAACAATTAAATGTATTTCTAGACTTTAAATGTTTGACGTTATACCTTAATATCTTATCTATTATTAATCTATGGTTATACCTACAATAACCTTATATTTATGCGAGGTTAAAGTTTAGTTAAATGGGATTGCAGGTAGGTATAAAGATAATTATGTCAACCTATTTCAACATTGTAAGTAAGTAGGTACCTAGTAAATGTTTGTTATAAAGTTGACTTTAACTATTGTATATGGATAGGTCTACATTCTACATTGATTAATTAGTAACTACCCTAAAAAGGATCAGAGTGCGAGATCTAATACCTAATATACCTATTTACAAGATACGGCTACCTACCGAACTAGATAAATTGAACTACTATGGTTTAATGATATGAGTAGTCGTACACCGTCGTACATCCTATCATATATGAGTAGGTACGTACTAACTAAATATCCTAATTAAAAAATAATACCTATTTCATGCATAGCAAACATGTAAACATTAACGCATCGGTGGCCGAACGACAAAGCGCTTAGTCCGATACCCGAAGTTACGAGTTCAATTCCCAGGATTCCTGGATTCCCTGGATTTCTTTTTTTGTTTTTTTTTTTTTTTTTTTTTAATAAAATATAAGATTATTTTTAGAATAATAATTTAATAAGTAAAGAAGGAAAAACATTTATTGAATCGTAAGTTTTTTTTTTTTTTTTTAAGTTACCTACACTCCTAATTTGCTACAATCTATACACAATCTATAATCAATATAGATATCTAAGTTGTTTTTTTTTATGTATTGCAACCCCCCACTAACTAGACTCTAAAACTCACTCAGCCCCTGTCGACCTACTGCTGAGCATAAACCTCATTGTTTTTTAATTATAAGAATATATCAATTAATAAATTAATCTTATTATGCCTAATAATGTCATTACAACCCCCCGTTAGTAAAACTCTAAACCTCTTAGGTAGGTAGGTACCTACTTAAATTATGTAGCATTCCTAACTTCACCAAAACGTTACCTACCTATCACCTAAACCTTTATTTGTAAACTAATTTGTTAACAGACTTGATTTCAAATTAAAACATAATTAACAAAATTAACATGTTTATTAAACCCAAGGTCTCTTAAATAAATATTAGACAAGAACAAAAAGTACATTTTCAATATTGACCCGACCAGGGATCGAACCCGGGACCTCAGAGTTAGTTCCGCCCTAAGTCAAACTTAACCTACCTATACCTACAATTATTCTATCTTTGCCTTAATTCCTTCCTATTTACACAGCAACAAATTGTGCGACTTGCATCGCAACACACTTCTAAATGTGATTGAATCTAATATAACAAATACCTTTAATATCTTTAAGTACCTAATTCTACAAAAATAAATTTTAATTGAATTTAGACTTGATCTAAAACATGAACTATCACTTAAAATAGATCCTAAAGTATCCTAAGAACATCCTAATAACAATGTAACATCATCATTGTAACAATTACCTACACAGCTTATACCTACCTACTACAGATACCCTTATACCTACCTATTGGTTACAAAATCCTAATAATGCAATCCTGGTCACGGCCACACTAAATTGTAACGCCCCCCTACCGTATTTAAAATCTCTTTTATTTTTTTTCGAACTAAGCTAAACTAAGTATAAATATATAAATAAATAAATACGTTTAACCTACTTATAGCTAACTATAACTATACCTACCTAACGGCACCAAATATAATGAATGATATAAAACGTAATGTAAATAATGAATATAATTAGCTACCTAGATTGTCATAAATTAACCTACCTAACTTCTTACAACAAATTATTATATTAAACCAAAACCGAGAATAACCTACCTACTTATTTCAATCACATCTAAAAGATCATTTTGGCCAAGTGATCGTCTAGTGCACCTACGAAGGTCCGCAATAACCTAAGAACTTTAAGGAACTTAAGGCAAAACCTAACAAACCCTTTACTACCTATTTATCTTAATTGTACAGTACCTACCTACAATCTCTAATGTAAATGAATTCATAACCCTTATTATAACACGATACGACTAACAGTGTACTATTATAAACAACCAAACAAATAAAGCAATGATCTACGCCACGCTCGATTACGTAAGTAGGTACCTACCTATAATCATAGCAACACCCATCCCATGATGAGACTATGTAATAACAGCTTAACATTTAATACTTATAGTTTTATCGCAACACTTATCAATAACTGTCATTACAACCACCTACCATCCCATTAAACTTTGCAGACTATAATTAACATAAATGATCAGTCAACAATCCTATTTATTCATTTATTAATCTTAAAATAACGATAAATCTAACCTCTATTCTTCTTAGGTATTCGCGAGTATCACATCTAATCATCATAGGTACTTAAAACACACGTTTTAACACAATCTACTAATATTTACGTAATTAGGTAGGTAGCTTCCTATTTACTATATTGAGGCAATTGTAATTATATTTCGTCGCTTCATTCTTCAGATATTATTCACCACGTAGTTCCTCTAACCTACAGGGTAACGATACGCACGTTCAGAGATTTCCTTTGCTTTTTTTTTTTTTTTGTTTTCCCTCTCCACCGTCTCGTCACAGTTCATAATTTAACGGCGTTGAGTCATCATTCCTTTTTCGTGCGCGGTAACGAACGGACACGTCATTTAAAAAAAAAAAAAAAAAAAAAGTAAAACATTTATTTTCTATCATGTCGAAACGAAGCGCAGACGAAAGAATAGAGCACTATAAAAGAAAAATAATAAAGCTTCAAAAGAAGCGAGTGAGACTCAGTAG
Source organism: Eudonia mercurella (assembly GCA_963082485.1). NCBI lineage: Eukaryota > Metazoa > Arthropoda > Insecta > Lepidoptera > Crambidae > Eudonia > Eudonia mercurella. The sequence goes on along the minus strand of OY720038.1, from coordinate 16,862,965 downwards.
CTCATCGTCGGATGCAGACACCAATAACCGTAAGTACTTACTATCTCTTAAAGTTTAACAAGTGCTTGAAATTTTTCTTTACAATACCTGGAGGTTGCCCGCGATGGTAACACAAAGGTGTAATAAGCCAAGAGATTGACCGCGATGTTAATACAAAGGCAAAATACCAATCTAGCCCGCCATCTTGTATGGTTATGCTTGCCGCCTTTTTTGGCTCTTAAGCCGGGAGGTTGTTCGAGATAACAACACGAAGGTTAATATAACACGATAAAATACTTGTTTTTAGGTACTTACCTACGAAGGTATTTTGTCAAAAGTGTTTAAGTTTTCTTACGAAAAATTACATAAGTATAATTTTATTTATATGTTAGTAACCATTTGCCCTGTTTGTCTACAGGCACGGAGATTGCTTTCTCACCTACGACAGTCTTACCAGAGGTCGAAGAACCTGATATATTGCTAACACAAGATCTCGAAATTCAAAACAGATCGCCGCTGGCGGAACCCAGTACAGCAAATGAATTCCAACCAGCCGAAACCGTTGTTTTTGACACTCCTGCCGCGGAGGAAACTGCTAGTACAGTTCCAGATCTAGACCCCAGTATTTTAGCGGCTCTTGGCGAGATCACAGATGATTCGCCAGATTTCGGGGAAAAAATTCATGACAGTTTGTCAAAAATTTTCACACCCATCCTGAAGAAAGGTATGCCGAAGGATAATCGAGATAAGATACTTAAGGAGTACCTTATACCAGAAAATTGTACGCTTTTAAAGTCTCCGACCCTAAATCCTGAGATGTTGGCAGCCATTCCAGAATCGGGTAGATACCGCGATAAGAAAATGGCATTGTCACAACAACAATTAGGACAAGGCATAACGGCAGTGAGTAGAGGTTTAAATTTGTTGTTGACTAAAGATGACAAAGTAGATGCCATAAAATTTATTAGTGATGGGTGTCGTATACTTTGTGACCTCCACCTTCAAAAGACCGAAACAAGGAAAAAATTTATAACTCCTAGTCTGGACAAGTCATTTTTGCAGCTCGTGCAGGTTACCGAAAGAGATGAGACTTTGTTTGGCAATAAACTTTCTGAAAATATAAAAGCTTCTAAAGCTATCGTACAACAAAGTCAACAAATCAAAAAGAATGTGCCAGTAGCTCCGAAACCATCTACATCTCAATCTTCAACCTGGACCAGCAACCAGGGAAACCGGCAAGGCCCTCCCCGTTTCCAATCGAACAGGGGGGGGCGTGGCGGAATAAAGAGGACTACCCAGCGATCGATGATACCGCCACCTGCTCCACCGCCCCCATCGAGATTCAACCAGAACAAACTTCGCGGTGTGACACGACAGCATCGTCATTAACGCAGGTACATGCGGGAAAGCTTCAATATTATTTTAAATGCTGGCTTAAAATAACTAATAACCCTCTTATTTTAAAATGGATTAAGCATGGCATAGACATTCCTTTTAACCTTTTGAACGCCAGAGCGCAAACGCATTGGCGCCCCTTCTACGCCAAGCCACAAATTCTGAGCAAATACCTACAAATAAAATAGGAATGCCAACGATCTTATCGATAATTTGTCAATAACCAATTTAATAATTGCTATTCGTCACATATTTTTGAAATAAAATATTACTCGTTATATCAATCTTTATTTGACACTATTTCGTATCATTTAACAGCAGTTACAAAATTCTAAACAAAGTAAAAGTAGACATTAGAACTGCAAACGAATAAATCAGATAATAATAAGGTACATCACTAATCTCGTTCGTGAAGTCATCCGCTGTCGGGAAGACCCGACTATGGCGTGGTTGGCACGACCTTTGACAACTTTCTCGCGTGTGAGGTAGGGATGTGACATTTCAAGTAAACTAAAAATTATAAACAACAAGGTAAAGAAAAGGTTGTCTATTAGAGTACTAATTATTAAGAGGCCTATTACATCTCGACTGTGATTTTTGCGTAAAATGCCCAGTTTCGTATTTTGTAGTAATTTTCCAGTTGTATTTATCGTTTTTATCGAATAATAAATTCATCCATAGTATTACAAATTTCCACTCTGCGAGAAAAAGCTGAGTTCGGACGGCCGGCGCATCGCATTTTATAGTAATTTTGCAGTTGTATTTATCGTTTTTATCGAAATAGGATTATAAATTCATTATTAAATGTTTATTCCTCATGAAGTAACAATTATTCTGGTATAAATTTTGCTCAATAATATTGTCGTAGATAGGAGAAATTCACATCGATCTTAAAGCGATTTTAGAAGTTTTGTAAAATCTAAAAATGTAAAAATGTAAAATGTAAAATCAATGATATCTAAAAATTCCGAGGCCGCTACGAACTATTCGACTATATAAGAGATAACATTCTATTTTTTTTATTTTATTTGTTTAGAACAGTAGTTCAATCTAGGAGCTCAAATAAGTGCCTTCGCGCATTTTATGAAAATCTTTCTCTACTATTTTGGTTTTCATTAAAAAGGTAAGCAAAATTTACAAAAAGCGAGGCCGCTACGAACTATTATATGCCAATAGCTATTCTGCACTATTCAATAAATTTACCTAACTTACCCTTCACTAGCTGTCGTATCTTGCCGACTGTGGCGTGAGGAGAACACCTTTTTTAAGGATTTCGATTAGCAATATTTAATGATAATTTTTGCTAGTGAAATGTAACTAATGGATATATCTTCGTGCCATTTTACAATATATCATTACTGTACTTTTAAATAATAGGAAAAAGAAACACAAAAAAGTTAATTTAGTATATTTATTTTGTATTTTAAAAATTTCGTTTTCTCGTCGGCTATACACGACGGTGGCGTGTTGGGCACTTTTTCATTTGTCGTCCAGTGCCGACCGTGGCGTTCAAAAGGTTAAAGACGTTTTCTCTCAAACCGACGTAACTCCAACTCGTTTTTCGGACCAAGAAAAACATGATATGCAATTGGCTATAAATAATCTTTTAGACCTAGGAGCTATATCGGTTTGTGAACCTATAACGGATCAATACATATCAAAGATCTTTTTAGCACCAAAATCAAACGGCGATAAGAGATTTATTTTAAACCTTAAATCACTTAACCGCCATATTGTTAACTCCCATTTCAAAATGGAAGATTATAGGACTGTTACAAAACTTATTTTTAAAAATTGTTTCTTAGCGACAATAGACCTCAAAGAAGCTTATCTATTAGTACCAGTTAATGAAAACTTCCGAAAATATTTACGATTTCATTTTAAAGACCTTAATTCTAAATTAGTTACTTATGAATTTAACGCAATGCCCTATGGCCTTTCTATAGCGCCGAGAATCTTCACAAAAATTATGAAGGTAGTTGTTCATTACTTAAGAAATCAAGGTTTTCAATCTGTAATATATTTAGATGACATTCTTTGTATAGGTAGAGATTACAATGATTGCATAAATAATATACAAAGAACTTTGCAAGTACTAACATGTCTTGGTTTTGTAATTAATTATACTAAAAGTTCATTACAACCTCGAAATGTGTGTAAATATTTAGGTTTCAATTTCAATTCAAATCAGTTAACAATTTCATTACCAGACGACAAACGTTCAAAAATTACACAATTAGTTGAAAAGTTCTCTCTCTTACCCACGTGTACAATAAGAGAATATTCGCAACTTATAGGAATACTAATAGCAGCTTGCCCAGCAGTCAAATATGGCTGGTTATATACAAAAATTTTAGAAAGACAAAAATATCTTATGTTAAATAGAAATAATCACAATTACGACAGTAAAATTGTCCTTTCATCATGCATTTTAGAAGATCTAAATTGGTGGAAGGATAATATTCACCAAAATTACAATGATTTAAACACAAAAAAATATTATGCGCTTGAAATATTTACAGATGCCTCAATGACCGGCTGGGGTGCCTCTAGTAAAAATGGTCGTGTACATGGGGCTTGGAAAGAGAACGAACAATCATTTCATATAAATTACCTGGAACTCTTAGCAGTATTTTTTGCATTGAAAACATTAGCCAATAATATGTCGAATTGTGCAATTTTATTAAGGATTGACAACACTACTGCCTTGAGTTACGTCAATCGTATGGGAGGCATACAATTTCCTCATTTAAATGACTTAGCCAGAAAAATTTGGAAATGGTGTGAAAGTCGCAATATCATGCTGTTCGGATCTTATATAAATACCAAAGATAATAAAGAAGCAGATTTTGAATCAAGAAAAATTAATCCAGATACAGAGTGGGGTTTATCATTCAAAGCATTCAATAAAATTAGAAATTGTTTCGGACAGCCTGATATTGACCTATTTGCATCTCGAACAAATGCAAAATGTGATTTGTATGTCTCTTGGTTTCCGGACCCGAACGCCTTATGTGTCGATGCATTTACCATTCAATGGAGTTATACATATTTTTATGCATTTCCACCTTTTACCTTGATTTTAAAATGTTTGCAAAAGATTGTCCACGAACAAGCCTGCGGAATTTTTGTATACCCTCAATGGCCTTCACAGCCTTGGTACCCTTTATTAAGAAGCCTAATAATCTCAGACATAATTTATTTCAAACCGAGTGAAAATGTACTTCAATCCTGTTTCAGGAACCACATCCCACACCGACTTCGAGAACATCTTACGCTGGCTGCAGCGATACTCTCAGGCAGGCGTTTTTTACCCGGGGCATCCCATCAGAAGCAATGGACTTAATGCTCTCATCGCTATCAGACAATACCAAAAAACAATACAACGTTTCCTACAAATTATGGTGGCTCTTTTGTAGGGAAAACCAATTAAACTTTTATCAAGGCACTGTGGCCCAAGTTATATCCTTCATAACATGCGAGTTTAAAAAGGGAGCTAGCTACGGTACACTTAACTCTCATAGATCAGCTTTGTCATTGCTATTCGGTAATAATATAGGTTCTGATGAGTCTGTAAAAAGACTTCTCAAGGGGGTGTATAAATTAAAACCCTTAAGACCCAAATACCATCACACATGGGATCCGCAGTTAGTCCTCAATTTTATTTCTAATTGGTACCCAAACAGAGAAATTGGTTTTGATAAACTATCCAAAAAATTAGTAATATTATTAGCGCTTTGTACAGCACAACGAGTACAGACTATATCCCTAATAAAATTAGATAATATCCAAGTAATTGCGAATGGAATTATAATTTCTATTACTGATATTATAAAAACGTCAGCTCCGGGAAGGGAACAGCCACTTCTATTTTTACCCTTTTTCATAGAAAATAAACCCATTTGTCCTGCTACAGTATTATTAGATTATATTGATTACACTCAAAACAGCAGGGAAAGCAATAATACAAATTTATTATTAACTATCAAAAAACCCCATCGAGCCGTTTCATCTCAAACAATCAGCAAATGGATAAAGTCTGTATTGGCGGACAGCGGTGTAGACACATCAGTGTTTTCAGCGCATAGTACGCGACATGCGTCCACTTCCACGGCTGGTCTTGCAGGTGTATGCATAGATACAATAAGAAAAACGGCTGGATGGACCAACAGTAATACATTTGCTCGATTCTATAAACTTAATTTAATTTCTAATAATGATTTTGCTCAATCAGTTTGTTTACGTTCATAAAATAATTACAAAAATAAAAAATAAATAATTGACATTGATTAACATATGATTAAAGGGTGATAAATAAAACAAAATATTGAATAACGTTTTTTATTTCTTTACCAGGTAATAATAAAAATAACAAAATATTACATACCTCACAGACCACGTCTGTGACTTCCTTATGGCTTCTTACATAATTAGCATCCTAAAAAACAGCAGAGTTCTTGCAAAAAAGGTATTTCTCTCTAAAGATCTACGTGGTGAATAATATCTGAAGAATGAAGCGACGAAATATAATATGTGATCAAAGGAACTTCAAAAGTGAAGTTCGATCATTATTATATGAGTCGCTTCATTCGAAGATATTACAACCCTACCCACCCAACCCTTTTTACCTTTATTACAAGAACAATGATCTCTAAACAGAATGATGACTCAACGCCGTTAAATTATGAACTGTGACGAGACGGTGGAGAGGGAAAACAAAAAAAAAAAAAAAGCAAAGGAAATCTCTGAACGTGCGTATCGTTACCCTGTAGGTTAGAGGAACTACGTGGTGAATAATATCTTCGAATGAAGCGACTCATATAATAATGATCGAACTTCACTTTTGAAGTTCCTTTGATCACATATTGGTAATAGATATCTATTATCAGCGTTCATATTGTCCTAGCGTTTCTCCGAACAACCACGAGTCTTCAGAATAATAACCGAACTCATTTGTATAATAATATAAATGATCATAAAAAGGAAAAGCTAAGTGGACTCCGCCTTCCCCATATCCACCCACAACCTCTCTGAAGCAAATCTTTAATTTAACCATTGCTTATATTTAATGCATGTAGGTAGGTTACTCGAGTATTTGACCAAACATAAGCAACGAAAGGACCATACAAATATTTCGGTATCGATGCTTATTCTAACAATCTCTTATTACTAGTCACTTGTACAATGCCTGACATATACCTACTAGAGTGTATATTTAAAACAACTGTGTCGACTCATTGAGTAGGTAGGTATTTGTACTAAACAAAAGGGCCACTCGATACATTAGGCATTGGAAGAGGGTTTATTAAGTAAATAGATAATATACCTATTACTTAATCTTAAAACAAAGATAAGATTCCACAAAAGAATACGAACCCACTGGTAAGTACCACAAACGGGAGTCGAACCCATCCGAATTATAATTTGTTCGCAACCAATTTGCATAAAATTATATATGAACAATCATAGTTTTCTTTATTTCATAAAATCCACAAGCGAGATTCGAACCCACTGGTAAATACCACAAACGGGAGTCGAACCCATCCGAATGGTAATTTGTTCACAACCAATTTGCGTAAAATGACAATCGTATTATGTTTATTTTACTCCACAAGCGAGATTCGAACCCACTGGTAAATACCACAAACAGGAGTCGAACCCATCTGAATGGTAATTTGTTCGCAACCAATTTGCGTAAAATGACAATCGTATTATGTTCATTTCACTCCACAGTCATCAAAATACAGGTTTTATTATTTAAATGTAGTTTGTGTTATCAATCGTTTATGGCCTTTGATGGTAGCATATCTCCTTGAAGATGATCTACAACAGGGACTGCATTGCTTGCCCTAGCCAAACCAAAGATATCAACAAATTGTAGCGAAGCCATATCGGCGTATAAAATCGGGAACTTTGATTTCCTTAATTACAGTAGGTAATTTTGATGACTACAGAATAAAACAAATCAAATAGATAGTAATTAATAATTGAGATTCTTATTCCTAAAAATGTCTAAATTATCCGACGTCACCAAAATAAAGATTTTACTATTTAAATGTAGGTTGTGATAGCAATCGTTGCAGACTTCCGATGGTAGTACATCTCCTTGAAGATCGCTACAGGGACGGCTTGTGCTTGCCCTCTAGTCCAACCAAAGATACCAACAACTATGTCTAAGCCCTTTCGGCATGACAAAACCGGAAACCTTAATTTCCTCAAGGTAAATTGGATAGGTAAATACCTAGTTAGTTTCAGTGACATCCGAATAAAATAAACCTAATAAACTACTAAGCACGGTTTTCACACATCCATCAACACACATAACTTAACCCTATTTAACCTAAATAAACCACCACCAACTTATTGAATATTATCATGCAACGTAGATATTATTATTAATTTATGTGTATTTCCGAATCCTACACTAGAGTAGGTACGCCTAGCGTGTGTAAAGTAGTAAAATACCTATTTAATACGTTTTAAATAAAGAACCGCGCGTAGGTACGTATTGCAGTCAACCTATACGAAGCTACATCCTAGTAAAACTGTTATAATTATGTACAGATTTACCGTCCCTACCTACCTACCTACTAGTCATACGTGCATTTCCGAACCCCACGACACCTACCTATATACTGATCGCGCAATAAAACTCCCGACTCGGTTCCTTACCTACTAGATACACTTATAATATAAAATTCACAATGTAAATTAAAAATGTTTAGCGAGATAAAAGATCACATATACATAAACAAGAATACACTTACCAGTAGACATAAGGTAACAAGTGGTACCTAGGTGGAAGGAATAAGGTTTAAGGATTGGATTTTCTCACTGCCGATCGTGCAGACTCACACGATCGATCAGATATCTGACAGCTAAAGGTGTCTTGGCCACAGCGAGAGGATTTGTGGAAGATGGAAGGTTTGTGGAATTACAGAATCACAACACGTACCTAAAAGAAATGCAATAAAAATCATAACACAACAAATAAAAAGAAATGCAATAAGTTTCAGAATAACTACAAAGTGTAGTGTACAAAGGATACTTAGTGTCCAGAGCCGTCCTCTCCCTTGTTCCGCCGAACTCACAATCACTACTAATAAATCACTACAATATTTCACTTCTAAATCTTCACTATTAATGTTCCTCTTCCAGACGCTAGCCTCCTTTTATACCTTTAGGTACCTACCCTTGCAGCGCCGCTAATTTTCTTTTATGTGTTGGTACTAGATTAACAAATAGGTTTTTCTCAATAAATACTACTTTAATCAAAGTTTTATTAATATATACTTGTGTTGAAAGTTGTCACCGCCATTTGCCACATGTTAATAATAGTTATAATATGAGAAATAGCTTGTAATCCCTCAAAGAAAAAACGATGTGGTTGGATACCGACATGCCAACGTTTTTAGTTCCTGCTACTCCCCGCTGTGGCGCTAGATGTATGCATTGTTCACCCTTTACTTTCATTCATAAAACTAAAATACCATAGACAATCGAAAAGTCTGGAATATCGTATTACATTGGATATAGTCTACTGCTTCTCCCCGCTGGATGGCGCTAGATGTATTAATTGATCGATCGCTCACCCATCTCAATTATGAATCTAGCTCACGACTCAGTGCATTAAACACATTTTAAATAGACAAATCGTAATGTTATCATATCCTAACCGAGTTCATGTGAGAACTATAACTACATTCTTATAACGATATAAAACCCTGTAAATATTATATGAAAACGCAATAATTACTTGTAATTTATTAAAAGCAATCTGTAACATTAAACAGTACAGACTTCTATTTCATTCTAGCATACTAATAGTCTACCTAGGTTAATGGTGAGCGTAAAAGTTAATTAAATCCGTTAATTAAAATGAACCTTTTACAGAAATAAAGTAATATTTGTTTTGTCACTATGTTAACCCATATTAACGCCATCTATATTTAGGGAACCGGGTACCAATTACTAAAACTCGAAGATCGTTTACAAAGCGTAATAAGTGTAGAAAAGTTACTTAAAATGACGCTAGATGGCTCGCATGTATCAATGACGTATAATTTTACTTAATAATACTAATGGAGAAAGATTGATTTTATTTAACATTTAAGTACTATCAAGTAGGGTTTATTTTTTCTTAAATATTGTTGATTAAACTATTAGTTCCTTTTATCTTATTTATTAATATTTATTTAAATAGCATTTAGCCCTACTTCTAATTTAAATACCTATAATTTTTATTTATTGATTTAGAAAATGTTCTAGTGACGTATGGACCGTTACAACGTCCCCGCGCCTTACTAGATTCTCCGAAGGGTTCGGATCGGATCGGGGAGCGGAACCACCCGAGGGCGCCTCTAAAGGCTCGGACCTCGGCTCGGGTAGACCGGGCCGTGGAGGAGGAGAGAAGCGCCCAGGTACATGTCTGTACCTGGTATAGAGCGCGTGTGAACCGGTTCTTCGTACCCTTGTTCTACGAGTACGGTATCTTGGACCTAAACTAGTGTGCATGTTTAGTGTATTCTGTAAATGTGTAGTGTCATTTAGAGGATCGGGCGGGGGGGCGTTTGCAACCGTTATGGAATCGTCGGGGTCATAGTATTGTTGTGTGTAAGTTAAATGTTTATTTAAACTTATCGTTAAAATATTCATTTAGACTAGAGAAGCATTTTCCATGTTATAATTTAGGAAAAAACTTTTTTAATGTTAATCATTTACCTAAGGTGTATTTTATGAGAAACAATAAATTGATCCAAAAATAGTAGGCTAGCACCTAAAATGCTAAGTTAGCATCTAAATAGTAGTTTAGGTGCTAACTTAGTATTTTTGTGGGTTATGTTAGGTTAGTTTGATGATCGATTAAATATAACCCATATTTTATTATTTATGTGGGCCGATCCCGGCGGCACTGCAATGCCGGGCCGACCCGTGACGAGAGTGGAGCGAGCCCCGAACATCTTGTCGAATTACAAAAATCAGTTTAATATACTGGTCCCTCAGTGAGGGAACTTTCAGATATTAAGCTGAAAAGAACAGATACTACACTTTGATCTTAGCCAAAAGGCCGAGAAGCAGGCATGAGTTCGATATATCAAAACGTAACCAAAAACGGATATGAGTCCTATATCATATCATATCGATATGGGAAACTTCATAACCGATATAAGAAAAACTAACACCGAATCGAAAACCAAAACTGCAAGAGAACGCGATATGAAAAAAACTCTATACCGTCACTGTAACCAATATCACCATATCCATGGAAAACTGAAACTACTGCACAACTCCAAATGTTTTGATATTCGCATCTTCCCTTTCTAACTAAGCATAATGTTAACGGTGTAAATGAGACGAAGCGAATATTCGCCACTAATGTTGTTTCATTTGGCTTCGCACTTTATAGTCATAGAAATATGACGTAATTTGGAGTTGTGTTGTCTATCGTTTTCAGTTTTCTAAAACTAGTTATGCATATTAGAAGCAAAACTAGCAAACTATCTTACTGATATCGATATCTGAAAACGGTTTTTGATATCGATATGAAAACTGAATATCGGTTGCGTAACCGTTATTATAGAAAACCGAAAACGCCCATGTCTACCGAGAAGCGATACTGCGAAGTTGATTACTGACACTCTTATACTAAACGAGTGAACATTTTAATACCGCCATTTAGAAATGGCACATACAGCGCCGTCTATCGAAAAGTGATAGAACTACTGGCGCACAACAATAGAGGCTTTGAGGGGTCGCGGTCGTTAACGTTGGCAAGTACAATAAGCTTTAGTCCTTGCTCAGTTGCCTTTTAAGAGCCATTTCGCTTTCGGACTGGTCTGAGATATAATTATAAATAACTAGCTGACCCGGCGGACTTCGTACCGCTCTGACAATTTCCATCATTGAGCTTTTAGATCAATGGTTTCCATGACATCAAAACAAACATATCATTTTGTATTGGAAAATTAAATTGTCGTTTTTAGTATTTTATAAAGCATTTTTTTTAATATAGCCTATGTTATTAATAATAATAATAGCCTTTATTTGCCAACACATTTCCAATACAGTGAAATTACATTAAATTGAATTATTATAACATTCCATTAAGACAATTACATTATAAATTCAAATAAAATAATAAATAGTTATAAACAATACTAAGTTAATATAATAATAATAGCCTATGTTACTCAGCGCTAATGTAGCATTCTAATGGTGAAAGAATTTTTTAAATCGGTCCAGTAATTTTTGAGTTTATTTGTTGCAAACATACATACATACATACATACATAGGTTTCCTCTTTATAATATTAGTATAGATTATTATTGGTATAGTATACCTAGATGATGGGCTAGTAATTATTTTGATAGTGACCTTATTTCGTATTTGTGTTGAATGTTTTTTTATTAATGTTATTGTCAATGTACCGGGTTCAATTATGTAAAAATAAATAAGAAGGCAAAATTTAAAAAATTATTAGCTAAATATAATTGCATTTTACAAATTATAATATTTTAGATTTAACTCTTATGCATGGACGGCTCTTCTTTCATGTTGATTTCTTTAACTTCCATGTCGATATAACCAGTAGCTACACTTTCGTTGGTTGTTGCAATGGATAAGTTTCCGTAGATCCGACCTTTTTGGAACGGGAAGCCGAGCGGTATGACACGCTGGTCGATAGACATGTTGTAGAAATGGTAGTCTCCCTGAAAACAATAAATTATAGTACCTAACTATATAATTTCGAAGCCCTTGGCCCTTAGCCAAAGTAACGTTACAAAAACGATAGCGAAGTTCGAAAAGAACAAAATGTATGGGATTGACATAACATCGGGGATAGTTCAAAACAACGTAAGTGCTTTTATCTTATGATTTACGTAGTTCTTTTCTTTAAAAAAAACAGCTCTTTGACACTTACGCGGTATTCACCAAATACTTCTTACGCGCTTTTGAACTATCACCGACGATAAGCCGCGCTAAATCACGTGGTCAACGTCATATCAAATCAATAAATAAATAAATAAATAAATGTCAATCCCATACATTTATTCTTTTCTAACTTCGCTATCGTTTCGTTATCGTTTTTATAAAGTTACTTTGTCTGACCAGCCCCCCAACCGCCTAACACTCTCGCTTTCGATCGCTTTAAAAGCGAGGCCCTCGCCTCGCTTTCAAAGCGTGTGCATTCATTTGTCATGTTGTCACAAAGAAACGTAAGCGTTTTATACTTTGATGTTACTAGAGCTTTTGAACCTTTTATATCTATTTCGAGCATTCGGGACATTTCATTCTGGCGCTCCATTGACCGCTGCCACGGCACGCTTGATTCGCTCGCTCGGCTTCGTTTTAGCGGATGGTACATGTACATCTTTGTTTAATTCAATGTTTTAATATGCAAGCTACGGGGTTAAGGGGAGGTTGTGAGAAGCGAAGCGAGCGAGCCGTAGCAGCGGCCCGTAAAGCGCCATAATCGAAATGTACTAATTATTTGATCGCTACATACACTCTGCTATATAGAGTTGATTATGCAATCTGAATTTTATATATTTTAAACTTTATGATATATAGTAATGTGATGTTATAAATGAGGCATTTTATACTTAGGTGTTATATAGTTAGCCATTTTAAACCATTGGATAGTTTGCCATTAGATATTTTAAACTTATATGTTTTAAATTTTGGTGTAACTACGTGATGTATTGTGAAGTATTAGGTATTTAGAGTTTAGGGGTTTTCTTACTTTTACGGTATCTTACTTTATGTAATCTAATATGTGGTGTTCTAAAGTATAACTTTAATAGTATAAATATAGAAACATTTTAGCTTAAGGCGTAGGGTAAGGCACACTAGCGCCGCTAATGGATTTAATTTGATAACTGCTAAACTGGATTTTTTTTCAAACATTGCGGACCTTCCGACACTAGGCAAACATATATTATTTAATAATTGTGCGCTACTTTTAGGTTTGTTTTGTATTCATTCGCTAACACCAAAAGTGGTCATTGTTTGTGAATAAATGCGATAGCCCGTTTTGTGAATATACCACGCAACAAAAAGAAGTGCACAATTATTAAATAAATACTATGGATCCGACGGTACGCAATGTTTAAAAAAAAATCCGGTCCGTTAGGAGTTGTCAAATTATCAATTGGTGGCGCTAGTGTGCCTTTCGCCTTAAGGGGGTGCAGCGCGGAATTTTAAAATTTACGTGTTTTTAAGTCACTAGTGCTAGGCGCTGAATAGGTCTTATACATTAAAAGGACTAGTGTAGGTAAGCTTGATCCTTTCACAAGGTCATGGTTGTCTTGGAATTTGAAACAAATACCCAGAAACTGCATAAAAATTACGTAAAATAATGATATCTAAAAACTTATTTCTTCAGAAACTTTGTAAATATAGCCCAAACGAAACAATGATCCGACATCAAAATGTTTGTATTGATATACCGCAGGTCACTGTTGTCTTATTTTTCCATTAAAAAACATGAATATAAAAATATTAAGACTTTTCTTATTTTTTACCCAAACGCCTTTGATTTTACGAAAGTAAACATTGCTCTAATTAAATCACCAGCCTACTCTGTACAGATATTAGTGTGCGTGCGTATTCTTGTCGTGCGCGGTTGTCACACCACTGCCACGCGCCGCTCGCTCGCTATCATAAGGAAACTTGAAACTCGCAGTTTTGCGTCCACGCTGCACCCCCTTAACAAAATGATGTTGTATCGAACGTATGAACTATATTGATGCTTTAGCAAACATTTACTGTGTCTCTGAACCAGACAGGTGCCTACTTACAATTCTTCTTTATAAAAGTAATATATAAAATAGACACATAAATAATGTATACGCTCACCGGTGGATACGGGCAAGGCTTTAGAAACTTCCCTTGCTTCATCGGAGCACCAAAAAAGTTGTCCTTGTGAATTAAATCACAAATCTTGAAATGCATCTCGATGAAGCCACGCTTATAAACATTGCTCAAGTACTCGTAGAAGTAGAAATCCACCTGAAACACGGAAAAATATAACAGGCAAAGGACAAAGTACGGCTTAGTTTTAAAATTTCATAATAACCTTCCGTTGTTGAAACGCCTCAAAAGAAACCCTCAAAAACAAAGGTTTTAAATATCAACATCATCATTATCATTATCATCTCAGCCAAAAGACGTAAACTGCAGGACAATGGCAAAAAAATTGTAAATATATTTTTTACGCCAATTTCGTTGCGAACAAATTACTATTTTTTAATAATTTTTTTATTATTATATATTTACGGGTAAGCACAGCGCCTTGATCTCACCTGATGTTAAGTGATGATAAGGCCATTTGGTGGAAGCGCACTTCAACCGGGAACCTCAACTAGTGAGGCACTGGCTATCTTATCTCTAGCTGCCGGAACACAACAATGCTAGAAACATTGATGTTATGGTGACATATTTAGATAAGATGGTGGTAGCTAGCCAGGCGGACAAACAAGTCCTACCACCAACCAAACCGAGTACACAAACATGTACCCCCCGCTGGGAATCGAACCCGGGACCTCTGGGTCTAAACCGGTGGTCTTAGCCACTAGACCACAGAGGCAGTTAATTAATTAATTAGGTACTACATTTATAGTTACAATTTAATCTAGTACATATTAGCTGCCAACGTAAACCACTTATGATTCGTTATCAGCTCATTTTATGTCCTTACTGCTTGGGCGTGAGCCTTACCTATGGATGGATGGAGAGAAAACACCACGCGGGCCCAGTGCAGATTGGTGGTTGTTAACGACTGCTAATGCAGCCGGGACCAACGGCTTTACGTGCTTCCGAAGCACAGAGAGCTCGAGATGATACACTTTTTGGTCACCAATCCGATCCGAGCCTTTGCGAAAGTTACTTAACCTCAGCACTCGCAGACCGGGCGCGTTAACCACTGCGCCATCGAGCTCCTTCCAGTAACTCAGTGTTCGACAGCAATGTTGTCGCCAAAATTGAAAACAAGTCATTGAATTTCTTCTGGATGCCAACTTGGAAGCACGTGATCAAAAATCAGTTGCTGACCTCTAAGTATTTTTAATTATTAGAGGAAAAAAGTGTCAACCGCTGTCCCTGTCGAAAACTGGTGCCCTTACTTACCCTTATAATTACGATTACTTACTAGGCATTACTTACTATCCTGGCTGGCCAAGTAAGCTTTGGCCTAATTAGGAATAGTGTTTAATAGTATTTTAATGAATAGTGCTTTTTATACGAGAGGAATTTAAATCGGCACTCTCTGACATACCAGGTCAGGTGCACTACTCAGGAAAACTACTTTATCTACCACCAGTTCAGATTTTGGGAGAGTCTTCGACTAAGAAGAGCTAGTAAGAGACTCAAAAAACTTCCATGCGCCGGCGCCAGTTCAGATATGATGTCATCAAAATAAACGTTGTTACAATCCATTTTATAAGCACTAAGCTCTAAGTCAGGCATGCTTCCTTAATCCTTTATCTATACTAATATTATAAAGAGCAAACCTTTGTATTTATGTGTATGTATGTTGTAACGAAAAAACTCAAAAACTATTGGGCCGATTTAAAAAATTCTGTCATCATTAGAATGCTACATTAGCGCTGAGTAACATAGGTTATATTAAAAAAAAATGTCCACACGTGCAAAGCAGGGACGGGCCGCTAGTATGTCAAATACATACGTGAAGGCTGTTGTTCATTATAAATAATGTTTCAAAGTGTAGGGTCACGTAGTAGATGTGGCTTCTGCGGCCATAGCGCTGTGACGTCAGATTTGTATAATTCACAAACTTCTTGTTAGCACTCGTGATTTTTGGGTGTTCCGTACTTATATACCGGATCTGAAAACATCATACAGCAATGGTGTGGCTCGAATGTGATACAACATCAGAAAGCTCGCGAAACCGGAAGGCGAGACCGCCAGCGCGATAGAAACCCTGTGTCTTTTGCGCCGCCGCGCTGGCGTTCTCGAGCGAATGACTTCGCTCCACAAAATCGAAATTTCTTTATTAATTGACTGCTAGCTACAATATTTTGTGAGGAGGAGTAGATTTTTATTACTGAATAATGATTTTTAACTTTATATCATATAATCATTAGATGAAATTGGTGTAAAACAAGTAAAATTGAATAAAATTAAAATATATGATTTAAACGTTATATCAAACTTTACCCACCTCAAACATTACACACCTACGCGCTTTGTGTAGCGTACGTTATTTTTGTAAATTTATTACATTTACCAAAAGTAAGGTAATCGTCGCTTAAGTTAGAACACCGCGGAAATCAAAAATGACAACTTTTCAGGAGAGCAAAAATATCGTGCCTTTTTATATCATCATCATCATCAGCTCATTTATGTCCCCACTGCTGGGGCACGAGCCTGCCCTATGGATGGATAGGGAGAACGGGCCATAAACCACCACGCGGGCCCAGTGCGGATTGGTGGTTGTTAACGACTGCTAATGCAGCCGGGACCAACGGCTTAACGTGCCTTCCGAAGCACGGAGGAGCTCGAGATGATAAATTTTTTTTTTTTGGTCACCTATCCGATGACCGGCCTTTGCCAAAGTTGCTTAACCTCAGCACTCGCAGACCGGGCGCGTAAACCACTGCGCCATCGAGCTCCTTTTTATATATCGCGATCTTATTGATTATGTTTTTGTTTTCAAAATAAAGTGCTTCCATTGGTTAAAAGCCCTGTTTCTGATTGGTCTAGAGGTGCGTCTTTCTATTCTCTATCGAATGACATGCAAAAGTCAAAATGACAAATTTTGGACTTCCGCGGTGCTAGAACTTAGGCGACTGTATAATTATTAATAACTAGCTGTGCCCTGCGGTTTCACCCGCGTTAATTAGCGACTGTTCCACTCCTATTAGTCATAGCGTGATGTAATATAGCCTATAGCCTTTCTCAATAAATGTACTATTCAACACAAAAAGAATTTTTCAATTCGAACCAGTAGTTCCTGAGATTAGCGCGTTCAAACAAACAAACAAACAAACAAACTCTTCAGCTTTATAATATTAGTATAGATATAGATAACCGGTAATAGTAAACAATTCATTACATTTACCGTCAATCTTGGTAATTGTTAATAAGACCGGTAATTATTAATAATTTTCAATTAATCACATTTACCGTAACAGTACCATGATTAACCACATTTTCGTAAATAACGCAATAAATTTTCCATAAGAAAGAACGAACAGATAACAATTTAAACTACTAATAGCAGGATATACCAAACACTTAAACATCTAAGCCACTATCATGAGATGGTTTGAGACATACTGGAAAATGTATTGCTCGGTAGGCTCATAAACCTTCATTACCTTCATACAAACTGTTTATAATTACTGTATATTCCCAAATATGGCAGATAGGGAACCGTTCATAGAACCCTGGAAAATTATGAACATAACTGAAAAGCAGCACTTGGCCGAGATATAGAGGTTCTTTGTTACTAAGTTAAACTGTAAAGTGCAACCCTGGGTCAAGCTGATGCGTTGTTCTTGGTCGTCAAGCCCATGGTCAAACATAAACAGAAGTCGAAACATTGCAGGAATGAACAAAAAAATTGTAATAAAATCAATTTGAGTTTTTTTATTGAAAAGTAAATCTACGTAAATATGATTTTGCATGTTATCACAGTGTTCCTTATACTTGGTTGCATGGCTATGTTTGGGAATATACACCTATTACTATCATCATCATCATCAGCTCATTTTATGTCCCCACTGCTGGGGCACGAGCCTTCCCTATGGATGGATAGAGAGAACGGGCCATAAACCACCACGCGGGCCCAGTGCGGATTGGTGGTTGTTAACGACTGCTAATGCAGCCGGGGCCAACGGCTTTACGTGCCTTCCGAAGCACGGAGGAGCTCGAGATGATAAATCTTTGGTCACCCATCCGATGACCGGCCTTTGCGAAAGTTGCTTAACCTCAACACTCGCAGACCGGGCGCGTTAACCACTGCGCCATCGAGCTCATCATCCATCCTGTATAGTTACATAAATTCCTTGGGATTTTTGTTTTGACGACTGAGCTTCAAATTTTAGACAATCTTTCTCACCTTCTTCGCCGGGCACAAGAAATACACAAGTATAGAACAATAAACAATATACAAGATCAAAATATTACGGAACAGTGTTATTAGACTCATTTTGTATACGAATCATTTGAAGCTATTCAATAACTAAGGAGCTAAAAGCAATATTTCTCTCTGCACTTACTTTTATACGATTATATGTGAAGCACAAAAAACCTGTTCAGTCATTTAATTTAAATTAAACTATAGATATCCATCTATAATAATAATGCATCCCCGACGAATAAAGCGGTAATCGACGTAACGTAATTTTAATGTTTTTTACATTTTTTGCTTCTATGGCATACATATATACATATACAACGCCAACTAATCAAAAGTAAAATGATCGACAGCGATTAATCGAAATGTAAACTAACTAACTAGAATGGCGTAGCGACCCAAAGTGAGTCTTGGCCTCCGATAATAAGAGTCGCCATCTGGGTCTGTCCTGCGCCACCTGGTGCCAGTCGTCCGCGTTGAGCTCGCGCAAGTCCTTACAGACCTCGTCATCCCAGCGGTACCAGGGTCGTCCAACCGGTCGTCGGCCACTAGGACGTCCCGTGTACGCTCGTTTTACAGCACGATCCTCTCCCATCCTCTCGAGGTGGCCGAGTCAGCGAAGTCTATGGGCCTTTATCTCCCCGATGATATTTGGCTCGTCCACCTGATCTTTCAGCTCTAAATTTTTCCTCCTCCTCCATATTCGGTCCTGTGTGCGTACTGGCCCCAGAATCTTCCTACAGATCTTTCTTTCCGCCACCAAGAGTTTGGTCTCTTCTTTAAGAGTGTCCAGGCCTCACAGCCGTACATTAGGATTGGGTGTATAACTGTTTTATAAATACGGATTTTTGTACGTTTGCTGAGAAGCCTGGACACCAACACATTGTGTAAAGCTGCACTACAACGGAAGGAGTTTCGTATTCTTATATCTATTTCCTCTTCCCTGGTGTTAGTGTCCGTTATTGTACAGCCCAGATATTTAAATTGGTCCACTCCTTTGTAAGTGGCATTCCCGACTTTAAGGTTTGACCTCGGTACCCTGATATTTTTGTATCTACGCATGTGCATATACTCGCTCTTATGGTGGTTGATTTTGAGACCGACTTTTTTTGCTTCGCCTTCCAGTATTTCAGCTGCCAGTATTACCGCTTCTTTTTTTTCACCCAGTAAAGCAAGGTCATCCGCGTAGCCTACCACCCTATGCTGACCGTTCAACTGCACTCCACCATCAAGATTTAGCACTTTTCTCATTACGGTTACGGTACTACGGTTGCGCCTGAAGCCACACTGGTAATCACCTATAATGGCCTCAGTGTACGGCTTCAATCTTCTTAGCAACACATAAGACAGGATCTTGTATGCAGTTGGTAACAAGGCGATTCCTCGGTAGTTCTCACATCTTTTCCTGGGGCCTTTTTTATGTATTGGACACACAACACCTATATTCCATTGCTCTGGCATCTGTTCCTTGTTCTAGATTTTTACTATTAGGTCATACATTGTAGACTGAGCTGCACTTCCGCCGTATATCCATAGCTCACTCGGTAAGTTGTCAATTCCCGGGGCCTTATTGTTTTTAAGCTTCAGTATAGCATCTCTGACCTCCTCAAAGCTTAGCGGTGCTATATCTTCAGAATTTTGGTTCGTGGTGTCTAGGACTTGCAGAGGCGGTGGGCAGTTCAGAAGATTCCGGAAGTATTCTCGCCACATATCTTTAATTTTCACCTGGTCTGTGACGAGGTTTCCATTGTCATCTTCCAGTAACTGTGCCGTTGGCTGGTACCCTTTTTTGCGTTTCTTACTTCCTTATAGAACCTTCTAGTCTCGTTCGCTCCAATCATGTCTTCCATGTTACGTACTATGCCTTCCATATACTTTCTCTTAGCAGATTACATTGCAACCTTGGTTCTTTTACGTATCTCTTCATATTTATCCTTCCATTTGTCATCCTGTTACGGCTGTTGTTTAAGTCGTCTTCTGCTATTTAACAAGGTTTCACATTCTGATGTTTCCATTTTTTTTCTCTTTCTGCGCGCTTTCTTTCCCAAAGTCTCTAGTCCTATCTCTTTTACTGTTTCTTGAATAGTTTTCCACGCGTCATCTATATTTTCTGATATTTCTAAACTTTCAAAACTGTTCTTTAATTCTAACTGAAATCTTTTTCTGGTGACGTTATCCTTTAGATTATCTATGTTAATACTGTTATTCTGTGTGACCGCTTTAGTCTTAGTGACCTTTATTTTAACTTTACTAAATGTTCTAACATCTTCTATAATGTTTTTGTGCCTGGTGTCGACAAGCACGTGATCGATTTGATTTACTGTTCGACCATCGGGCGACTTCCACGTTCCTTTATATATGTCCTTGTGTGGGAACATTGTGCTTCAGATAACCATGGATTTTGACGACGCAAAGCTAATTAATCGAATTCCGTTGTCATTCGAAAGTTCATGCTTGCTGTGTCTACCGATGGTGGGCATAAATGCCTCTTCTCTTCCTACCTTTGCGTTAAAGTCACCGAATCAATCGATCGAAATGTCATATAAATCGAATTGTTATTTTATCGAACGTTCATTATATCGAACGGTCATAACATCGAATGTTCATAACATCGAACGTTCTTAACATCGAACGTTCATTAGATCGAAGTAGGTAACTCCTTATACATACACCTTAAATTTTTTTTTAAATACCAATATTTTTATTGCATTTAGATTTCAATTTAATATTAAAATGAACAAACTAACAAATATACAGAACAATACTTATAACAACAAAAAGAAACATAACCCAACTGAACTTTAAAAAAAACAGAGAAATAAAAATAGGAAATTAAAAACTAAATGCCTATAAATAAAAGATGTTTTAACCGCCTCTGTGGTCTAGTGGTTAAGACCACCGGTTTAGACCCAAAGGTCCCGGGTTCGATTCCCAGCGGGGGGTACATCTTTGTGTACTCGGTTTGGTTGGTGGTAGGACTTGTTTGTCCGCCTGGCTAGCTACCACCATCTTATCTAAATATGTCGCCATAACATCAATGTCTGTAGCATTGTTGTGTTCCGGCAGCTAGAGATAAGATAGCCAGTGCCTCACTAGTTGAGGATCCCGGGTGAAGTGCGCTTCCACCAAATGGCCTTATCATCACTTAATATCAGGTGAGATCAAGGCACTGTGCTTACCCGTAAATATAAAAAAAAAAGATGTCTTCCAACTGTGGGCTCATGGGAACGGTCCCAAGAATGCTGGCAACATTGCCCCTTTGGATTGCAAGGCTAATACGCTGGCAGTGGTAGCTGCCAGCCTTCTTGTCACCGGAGGCCTCAATAAGGCGAGCACTTAGTTCTTTAACAAGCTGCCTTGCCTCCGGCCCCCATGGACCCATTGTTTCCACCGCAAACGGAACAAATAAATAATTACGACCCAGGTTCGCGTATTTGTGCCGTTTGCGATTTTCAGCGCTTACCGCAGCAGCCCCCACATGAAGAGAAGTGGCGCGAACATGCGAGGGAGCCACGGTGTCAGCACAGGTTGCATATTAAGTGTGTAATATTTATGAAGTTATGGCATATAGCTTTTTTCAAAAAAACTTCTAGGTAAATATATTATGAACGAATACAGTCGAATTTATCATTATCATCAGCAGCTCATTTTATATTCCCACTGCTGGGGCACGAGCTTTGGATGGATAGGGAGAACGGGCCATAAGCACGGAGGAGCTCGACATAAATATTTTTTTGGTCACCCATCCGATGACAGGCCTTTGCGAAAGTTGCTTTACCTTAGCAATCGCAGACCGGGCGCGTTAACGTTAAAGCGTTGTGAATAATTAGTTCTTTTTTAAATTCAACTGATAAATGCTAAAGTTTCAAGCTTTAGGCCTTTTTAACGACTTATAGTTTTTTGCAATTACATGTTTGTTACGCATGACTCGACACTATCTCGTATAGTTAATTCATATATAATGAGCGTTGGCATAATATGCTTGATGATGATGATGATACTATGATTATTAAGTTGCATTTGCGCAATTGCTGGTAATAACCACACAATGTGGCGACTTCGCTACACATCCTTGCTTTCTTACAAATAACAATGAAAATTCCGATGTCAGCAGCGTGTTCAATAAGTGTCTTACGGAGCGCGCCGATGACATGACACGCTATCGAATTTAGCGCGTTTCCTTTTATACGTAATGTCTATTACATTGAGAAACGCGATCTTTCATTTCAATTTGCATAGCAAAATAAGTAATGTTTGGCAAGTATTTGAATTTGTGCCACAGCGTGTCATGGGGTTCGAATCCCGCTCGTGGATTTTTTTTCAACTTGTAATTTGTTCGCAACAATATTTGCGTAAAATTTTATGTAAATAATCATAAATTTAGCTTGCCTAATTCTTAACTGATCTTTCAATATTTGTAAAAATATTATGATTGGATGTTGATGACGTAGTTGTCGACATTGAATAGGGCTCCTTTGGCTTACAGAGTAAAAGTAGATGGTGTTGATTAATTTCGAAATAAAACGCGAAAATTAATTATAATTAACTTTTAATACCTCGTTAAATATTGATCCCAGCGAAAGTGTATGGAACCTTTTTTGTAGATAATTTAATTTAAATTGTTTGAGTAGAAGATTTTTTTTTGCTTTGAGCCACCATTTACGAGTTATTTAAGAAACTACCCCCCCCCCCCCACCCCTATTTTCTTTACTTGACTTTACTTTTTACGATTGAAATCCGTTTCAATTAAAATACTTTTAGGGCTGATTTTTCAATGGTCAGTTAAGTTTATTCATTGAATAATTTTGACATAATGACAGATTCTCTTTAGAAAATATGTCACATTGACAATGATATTCATTGGATAAAACGTGTATTTACTTTATGGATAAAACTTATCTGGGGATTGAAAAATCGGGCCTAAATTGCTAGATACCCCGTTAATAAATTAATGGTATTTAAATAGTAATTCATAACCGAAGCTAAATAAGGAGGAACTCGATGGCGCAGTGGTTAAAGTAAAGCGTCCAGTCTGCGAGTGCTGAGGTTAAGCAACTTTCGCAAAGGCCGGTCACCGGATGGGTGACCAAAAATTTATCATCTCGAGCTCCTCCGTGCTTCGGATGGCACGTTAAGCCATTGGTCCCGGCTGCATTAACAGACGTTACAACCACCAATCTGCACTCGGCCCGCGTGGTGGTTTATGGCCCGTTCTCCCTATCCATTCATAGGGAAGGCTCCTGCCACAGCAGTGGGAACATTAAATGAGCTGATGATGACGATGATCATAAAGCTAACCAACAATGTGTTTTGGGCGATCAAACCAACCGATCTTGACAACACACTCACATTGCTTTAACGTAAAAAACCGGCCAAATACGAGTCGGACTCGCGCACGAAGAGTTCCGTATCTATAAGAATATTTTAAGTTTCTACCTGTTATCGATATTAAACCGAGAAAAAAATTGGAAAAAAATCACCTTTGTTGTATGGGAGCCCCTCTTAAATATAAATTTTGTTTTAATTTAATCATTTATTTTTAAAGTGAATAATATGACTCTATATTCTGTGAATATTTCAAGCGTCTACCTGTTGCCGTTATCAATATCGAGCAAAAACGAGTAAAAATATCACGTTTGTTGTATAGGTGCCCCCTTAAATATTTATTTTATTGTTTTTTAGTATTTGTTGTTATTCAACTGTCTAACTATCACGGTTCATGAGATACAGCCTGGTGACAGAGGGACAGACGGACAGACGGACAGACGGACAGACGGACAGACGGACAGACGGACAGACGGACAGACGGACAGACGGACAGACGGACAGACAGACAGACGGACAGACAGACAGACGGACGGACGGGGGGCGGAGTCTTAGCAATAGGGTCCCCGTTTTATCCTTTGGGTACGGAACCCTAAAAAAGCAATTGAGTTTCAGCTTCAAAAATTATTAATAAACTTATATATTGACAACCAAACAAATTCAAATCGATATAATATATCTTAATAAACAATTCGATCATAATTTTGGTGGTCAGCTAGTAAGTTATAAAAATTCAACTTAATAATCTAACTCCATCGCGATTCACGCCGCAATTAAAATACTTTTAATTGCTACCCAGTCTAGACTACCTGGGGACTTATTGAATAAAAATGGCGCTGAAAGAATAAGTAATGGCGGCAAATGTCGGTTACACGGGCTGAACTCGTTACAACTTTTGATTTATACGACGTCTTCACGACACCGCGACCGCAGCGGACTATGATTTTACAAAGAAATTAATTTGTAACTTGCATAATGAGATAGGAGTGCGTGAGATAGTGGTTAACGCGCCGTGTCTGCGATTACTTCGGTTAAACAAGTTTCGCAAATGCCGGTCATTGGATGGGTGACCAAAAATGTAACATCTCAAGCTACAATAGCAGCTGTAACAGCTGCGTTTGGACTGTTTCGAGCTGTTCTAAGATTCCGTGACCGTGAAAAGGTCTGTGTGCGTTGCTCGAGTGCGATAAGTATGAACCTTCTACAGTCATTATTTTGTGGTGTTAATACTTAAACGATTAACCATTATCTCCTTGATACTCAGAAATCATATTCCACTATAACGTTATGCCACTTGCCTGATTCTCAGATGCATTTTCCGTACCTGTATTGTTAAAAGGGGAAAGCAAGTATACCATTACCGAGGTCCTAGCCTTTAAAGGCGCCCTCAGGTTGCTTCGTTCCCGATTCGATCCCTCGGAGAATGTAATGGCAACGGGAAAACGCACTACTGCGTGATGCCATTCCCTCTAGAAAACCTCGGACGGTGCTTAGTTTCACACGGCTTGAGGAACCCTTTAGGGTTCTGACCGCCCTTAAAACAGTCCGGTGTCGATGAAAATGCCGTCTAAGGCCATCAGCAAACTCCCTCCAAAATAAAATATTGTTACCTATGCCTTTTGAGCCTCGATTCTGCTATTTAGTAGTAGATGGTAAGTCAATAGAGAAACTTTTTTTTTTCTTCCTTTAGTTGATGGCTTCGTGCGATTAGAACATTTAGCCGGTGTCAAAGTAATTTTTCTTACAAGTAATATATGTATAGATAAACAATATTTCCTTCGTGTAAGTATGATGATGATGATGAATGATAATAATAGAAATGAGAAATGACATACCCACCAACCCCTCGAGTATCTCAGTAACGATGTGGGGCTTTACTAAGTCCTCGGGCGGACTTCTTGAGAGAATTTGAAAAGAGACGTTGCACCGTTTTGTTTCATTTGTCAACACTCATGCACACTCACGAACACATAACGGTTAATAATCCACCATTATTTCACATTAATATTCGACTTATCACAAATTTTAGAAAATAAAACAAAACCGCAGGCATGACTCTTCACTTTCCCGCCAAGAAGTAATAGAGTAACTTTCTAGCAACTGTCAAAACGTTTTTTTTTAATAGAATTGTATGGGGTTTTTTTACGGGTAAGCACAGTGCCTTGATCTCAACTGATGTTATGTGATGATAAGGCCAATGATGGAGCGCGCTTCACCCGGGATCCACAACTAGTGAGGCACTGGCTATACAACTTATCTCCAGCTGCCGGAACACAACAATGCTCAAACATTGATGTTATGATACACATATGACACACACTCAGACACACTCACTCACTCACCCCCCCCCCCCCCCCCCCCCACGCACACATTCACACAAATTGGTTTGAAGAAGTTTTGTAAAAATTAAATTTAAAATATATTGTCTATCTAATGCTAAAAATGAGAGTATTTTGGAAGAGCGGGGCCTCCCGCAACAGGCATTTTAGAATGCCTACTAGGATGGTCCCAATCACTGTTTATAGATAAGTAACCTTGATAGACTGCAATAAACGATTTTGATTTGATTTGATTTGATTTGATCATCATCAGCTAGTTTTATGTCCCCACTGCTGACGCACGCCTTCCCTATGGATGGTTAAGGAGAACTGGCCATAAACCACCACTCGGCCCAGTGCGAAATGGTGGTAGTTAACGACTGCGAATGCAGCTGGGACCGACGGCTTTACGTGCCTTCCGAAGCACGGAGGAGCTCGAGATGATACATTTTTGGTCACCCATCCGACGACCGGCTTTTGCGAAAGTTGCTTAAACACAGCAATCGCAGACCGGGCGAGTTACCCACCGCGCCACCGAGCTCTAAACCTTTTAGTAAAAAAATACTTTTTTGACAACTAAATACGTAATAACTATTTCATACACTATCCCCGCTGTTGTTAGCTCTTGCATATTTGTTCTCAAAAACGTGCCGATAATACTTTCTTAAATTTTTCGTCACTGTCACATGTAGGGTTTTAGAAAGAGATAAGCATAGTTTTCAGTTGGAAAATGATTTGAAAGCAGCTGTGAATAGTGGAGCTGAGCTAAGAGCGATTCACGGTACGCTGGTTTGAAATAATGACGTAGGTATGTTTGTGCATAGGCAGCTTTTAGTCGAAATTATGTCTAGACCTAGATTTACAAGACAAAAGTGAAGTTGAAGTAAAATTTTTGCATGCCACCAATAGAACAATCCACTTTTCTTGAATGTTGCTTTTATCTTTATACCTAGTAGTTTAAAATGAATATTGTTTAAATTTTTATAAATTAAGTAGTTAAGTTTATAAATGAATGTGGTTTTGCTTTTTATTTATTTAGCCAAAAAGAATAAAAAAGTAGTTTGCATTATTATTTAAGAACTTAGTAAGGCTCCTAGTTTGTTATAATGTTTAATTTTTATACATTAGGAAGAAAGTTTTTTTTTTAATGAATTTAGTTCATTTTTGTTTTTTATTTTTATTTAGTCAATAAGAGTAATATATGTATTTGCATTGCTAACTTAAGAGTTTAGTAAGTCCTTTACTTTTGCCTGGAAAACAGGTTAATCCTAGTTCAGGCACTTGTGTATTTTTGACATTATATAGTATGTTTAGTATTCTGGATATATTGTAAAATAAGTTATTCAATAAAGATTATTATCATTACTTTTTTTTTTACGGGTAAGCACACTGCCTTCATCTCACCTGATGTTAAATTATGATAAAGGCCAATGAATGGTGGAAGCGCACTTCACCGGGGTTCCTCAACTACTGAGGCACTGGCTATCTTATCTCTAGCTGCCGGAATACACCAATGCTGCAAACATTGATGTTAAGGCGACATTTTATCGTTACTTGGTAACAATAAAGTTGTAAACTATGTTTGTATTTGGCTGAAGCCCAAATTACAGGTTCGTTATAGGGTGTGTTAATGTTTAATTCATGAAATGGAAATCAACAATCAACGAGCTAGATTCGAACCCCTTCCCTCTGGCATAACTATTTAGAACAGCTGGTTATAACTACGATAGCAAAATTCAGAAAATAATAATAATTAACTCAATTCAAGCTACAAAAATTAGTTCTTATGAATGTCACTATGCCATCGATTCGTAAGTCTACAGGGTGGGAGCGTTAGCAGCAGAGCGCAGTGGAGCACCGACCCGATCCGAACCGCTCGGACAATCTAGTAGGGAACGGGGACACTCAGTAGTGCGTGATACCATTCCCTCAAGATAACCTCTGATGAACGAAACATTCGTTTCACACAGCTTGAGGAACCATTTAAGTTTCTCGCCGCCCTCAAAAAAGTGAGGTGACGCTGAAAATGCTTTAAAAAAGTGAGCATAGCCACAGTGTAGTCCTCCGTGCTTCGGAAGGCACGTAAAGCCGTTGGTCCCGGCTGCATTAGCAGTCGTAAACAACCACCAATCCGCACTGGGCCCGCGTGGAACCACCACGCCCGTTCTCCCCATTTTCAAATTTCTCTAATTTCAAAAATGCAAATTCACATCAACATAACATGACAAGATAGAAAAAAATTTTACTCCCAAACATACTTTTGCAAATATGTATACCTACATAAAATTTATTTATTGAGGAGATAGTTTAAATTGTATTTAAACTTTCAAACACAATTTTGTGGTACACCAACGGCTTTATTCCATTAACGGAGGATCTTGTATCGGTATATTGAGTAAGTTTCGCGCTCGAAACACGTTTTCAAGTAATAGTTAACTTCAAACATAACGAAGGTTGGATCAAAGACGCTAGAAGGTTACCGGGCTTAGAACGAAGAGATAAGGTCACAGGAAGCGGCATGCGAATTTGAACAGGTATATAGAGAAGTGCACCAGCCCTCTAGAGCAGGGGTCTCCAAACTACGGCCCGCGGGCCAAATCCGGCCCGCCAGTGCCATCAATCCGACCCGCGACAGCTTAAGACTAGTGCCATCAATCTGGCCCACGACAGCCAATGTTTTACTGTTGTTGTTTGCTTAGGTGGGCAGAAAAATTAAATTTGTTTTGACCCTTGGAACACACCGAAAAAAATTATTATGGCCCTAAGGCTTCAAAGTTTGGAGACCCCTGCTCTAGAGGAACCACTGATCGTAATTTTTTTTAATTTATTGAAAATAGCGGTCAGCAGTTTAACAACAATTGAATACAGACCTCGAGAGGAGCTCGACGGCGCAGTGGTTAACGCGCCCGGTCTGCGAGTGCTGAGGTTTAAGCAACTATCACAAAGGCCGGTCATCGGATGGGTGACCAAAAATGTATCATCTCGAGCTCCTCCGTGCTTTGGAAGGCACGTAAAGGCGTTGGTCCCGGCTGCATTAGCAGTCGTTAACAATCACCAATCCGCGATGGGCATGCGTGGTGGTTTATGGCCCGTTCTCCCTATCCATCCATAGGGATGGCTCGTGCCCCAGCAGTGGGGACATAAAATGAGCTGATGATAATGATGATGATGATGAATACAGACCATCTGCTTCCTAGCTGTCATCCCGTTAAAATTTCAATGAATGTATTATTTTTAGGGACGAAAATTGTGACGGGTTGAATTCGGTGACGATACATGATGCGTGTCTTACTCGTATATGCCATTCGATTAATGAAAACGATACTTATTTATGAAACTCTCAATTAAATTTATCTTTGGTTAACGACGTTGGTCTCAAAATTAAGTAATATCTACATTTTGTGAAATGGTTCGTTTGAAAATGGTTTGTTTTGTTTAAAAATCGGGACACCTGGCAACGCTACCTACTGCTTAGGTAAGTACACACGCCTGATCAACAACCTTCCACAACGAATTTCCTCAATAGACTTTAAACTTTCTGCCTTAATCTAAGTCTGTACCTGGTAGGTATAATATAAAGGGTATAATTTAAACGCTCACCAGAAATATTTTTTAGACCCTACGCCTAAATACCAAATAAATTAAATGACTCCAAAAAAAATAAAATTTTAGCCTTTATAAAAATGGTCCTAAAATATACTGTATTATGGTCCAAAATAAATAAACACACATCACAATAATTTTCAAACACACCCCCTCACACACATATTATACACCTAGCACATAAGAAACAATTAAATTAGTTATAACTTGTATCTACCCTTTAGTTTGTATTACTTACCTTCTCTCGCAAGGCTTGATACTTATCTTTTTGCTTTCCCAACAAATGTAGTATAGACACTCACCTGTCTATTGATTAATATCCGCGGGAGGGCCCTGGTGACCTGTACTACAGTTTTCTTCAAACCTCCTCAGGCACCAGTCTCTCACAACGATATAGGTCATAAATTAAAATCATAAACCTAAAACTACAATTAGCACTAAGTCGTAGAATAATTAAGACCTATTTATTATTGTGGAGAGAAAATAAACGATTCATTCATCAACATTCATCATTTTCATCATTGCATATATTGTACAAATATTATTTTAGCTTCCGAAAATGGATAAATGCTCTCCAAATTTTTACACTATTATTCAAATGATTGAGGATACTAGCTGCCCTACTCCTGTAGGTCACGTGACAGGTCAGAAATTTAAGATTGTCTCTTTTATTATACAACAGAAAGCAAAAAATACCAAATTGAAACTCGAGGCTTAAAATATTGGTGTTATCTATTTGGTGACAAAATAACATATTTGGTCAAAAATGCAGTTAAAAGGTATTCATATATTTTTAAGGCATAATAAAAATATAAATTGTATCCTTTTTATAATATTTTAGGAAACACAATTTGGTGATCATTTATCCGTTTCGGTAAACGTTTCGAATTTTATTGGTAGTAAAATTGATACATTTTTAGTAGGCGTTTAAACACAAGCCTAATATAAACATACCTATTAAGTAGCTAGGTTCACGAAAACCCAAAAGGGTATCTATAGCTCTTCCATATTACCTACATTCGCAGCGTGGCCTTTTCCGACAAAGTTTTCTAATAATAATGTTTCGAAACGGCAACTCGGTGGCGCCGGGCTTGTCTTAATCACCGATTATCATAGTTTCCAGCCAGTTAATCTCCGGTTTGTTTGTGGAGCCGGCTTGGTTGTTGTTGCCGCCGTAGGATTAAACTGATAACGGTGTGTGCTCTAAAGTGTACCTCACTGAGTCACCCTATATCTTAAATAGCGTTAAAAGATAGATACACTTTTTTTTCCGATCCGAACCTCCTTGGAGAATCTAATACGTAACGATGACACGCACAAGTGTGTTATACTATTCCCTCTAGAAAACATCTGACGGTTTCTATCACTCTGCTTGAGTAAACCTGTAAGTTTCTCTGAGGCTAACAGCAAACGATCTCTAAAAAATCTTTTTTACATTTTACAAAGTTGAAGAAATTGGCTACAATAAATGTAACGTCCGCTGGAAATCGAGCCAGGATCGACTTAGATCGGTTGTTTAATCAGTGGACCTCTAAGGCAGTTAAAATCAATTCCTGAGGGCGATCCCTAATGGAGAAACGCCATCATCATCATCATCTCAGCCAAAAGACGTCCACTGCTGGACAAAGGCCTCCCCCAAGGATCTCCACAACGACCGGTTTTGTGCGGCTCGCATCCAGCGGCTTATTTTGTTCTAATATGTCATCATACCACCATTCTCTCATTTTATGTGCCAGTGAGGATTAGTGGGTGTTAACGGCTAACGGCTTTACGGGCCTTCCGCTCGCTCCAAGCTCGAGATGATTATTTTTGGTCACCCATTCGAAGACCGGCTTAACCACTAGATCAAAGGGGCGGTGAATTCGCCCGCTAGGGAACAGAGGGGTAAACCATTATATTTAAAATTAGATATATCGACATTTTATATTTTAACGGTGTCACCCTTCCCAACATAGCCACAGTTGCCTTACATGCAAGATCGCAAAATCACAAACTTAAACATAAAATAAACTTTCCTACACTCACACCAATTATCTAGCCCAAGAGAAGCTTCGTTATGAAACTCGTTAAAATGGTTACTAGACAACGGATAAACATCTTAAAAAATTTAAATACATACTTATTATACATAGAAAACACCCAGACTCAAGACAATTTAGAAAAACAATAATTTCTAAATTGACCCGACCGGGGATCGAACCCGGGACCTCAGAGATAGCGACACCATGAAAACTGGTGTACAAACCACTCGACCACTAGCCTATAACATTATTCCCCTCAATATGCTTTTAAACATACAAAACTCCTATTTTACGTTAATCAGTGGTCCATCAAGGACAGTTAAAATTCACGAGGCGTCATAACAGCCCCGTGAGCCGTTTGGTGCCGTTTTAAATTTTTATTGCATGACCCACCTGCCGTTGGGTTTAATGAGAACTTATCTTCACGACTTCGGATAAGGAGGCCGCTCCCGTGGGAGTTACAGGACTGTTATTAATGTGTTAACAGCGCATTAATAATAATCTTCATTATCAAATTTTAAAAGAAGCTTTGTCAAAAGATCGAGTAAGGGTTTTTTTTAAATTTATTTGTTAATAAAAGGTGAAACAGTCAGTATGTTTTATGATGAGTACTTAAGGGGGTGCAGCGCGGACGTAAAACTGCGAGTTTCAAGTTTCTTTATGATAGCGCGCGAGCGGCGCGTGGCAGTGTGGTGTGACAACGGCGCACGACTACGAATACGCACGCACACTAATATCTGTACAAAGTAGGCTGGTGATTTAATTAGAGCAATGTTTACTTTCGTAAAATCATTGGCGTTTGGGTAAAAAATTATAAAAGTCTTAATATTTTCATATTCATATTTTTTAATTGAAAAATAAGACAACAGTGGGCTGCGGAATATCAATACAAACATTTTAATGTCGGATCATTGTTTCATTTGTGCTTTATTTACAAAGTTTCTGAAGAAATAAGTTTTTAGATATCATTACTTTTACGTATTGTTTATGCAGTTTCTGGGTATTTGTTTCAAATTCCAAGACAACCATGGCCTTGTGAAAGGTTCAAGCTAACCTACACTAGTCTTTTTGCCTAATTGCTTTAAAAACAACTTCACATCCTTAGACGTAATACGAATAGGTTCACCAGCCTCAATGCCCTCACCATCTCCGACCCCCATTTCTGGACTTAGCTGCAAAAGTGATTCAACTTTAAAATGAGATCTAAATAGGTCCGCAACCTCTTTAGGCTCACTTACCCGTCCACGCTTACGGAAACAGCTGTTAAGTGCTCGTGATCGTGCATGAGTTGGCAAATAAAACAAAACAGTGCAACGTCACTTTTCTTTTAAGTTCTCTCAAGAAGTCCGCGTGAGGTCTTGGTAAAGCCCCATATCTTAAATGAAATGAAATATTCAAGGGGTGGGGGGGTATATCATTTCTCACTTCTCATTTCTATTATCATTTATTATCAATATAAATATGATCTAAGATTAGAATATAACTTGTAAGAAAATTACTTTGACACTGGCTAAATTTGATAACCGCACGAAGCCATCAACTAAGAAAAAAAAATGCGCTAATAAATAACACTCTATTATTTTAAATAAATAATAATAAACTTAATAACAATTTATTACCTATATGATAATAATCCTTCCTTGGCCGATTTAAACTAATCAGGCCAATCAAGGCCAGGCAATCTTGTAAGCTAGTCAGGCGGACTTAAAACAAGTCCTAACTTCTCTTACTACTAACCAAACCGAGTGCAAACCATTCGGACCCCGCTGGAAATCGAATCCGGGGAGAAATTGATCCAGAGAGCTATAACCATTAGACCAAAGAGGCGGTAAAAGCAGTAATACAATAACCTGATGCTATCATTCTGGGGCTGTGCCAAGATTGATTCGATGAAAGTATTAATTTTATAAAAAATCACTATAACCACACTTCCACTTTGTAATGTGGGTCTTCTACTCCTACTGTGGGGAAGCTGCAAAAAATAAAATAAAACACTCGACACTTAACAAAATAAGGTATTTTATTAAATTAAACAAAATAAACAATACAATAAGTGTGGATTTAGAGTTTTAGTGAATAAACTATGTGTAAACAACACTATTGCTAAGACAATAAGGGTACCAGGAGTCCTAAGGTCGGTTTGGTCGACAAAAGTAACTACTAGTTAATAAAAACATTAAAAAAACAATAATAAAATGAGGGGTAAATAAAAAAGGTTGGTTAGTAGGTAAGATATCTATATATTAGGGGGTCGTTGGTTAGTAGGTAAGATATCTATATATTATCCTCGTTGTTAGCTCGAACAGAATACCTCTAATGGGTCTGGGGGCAGAAAGGTACATTAGTGTCTCGGTAGCAGAAGAGTCCGGACTGCGCTACTCCGTCAGCCTAGTTTATTCTATAATGCAACAAGCTCGTCCTTTCTTTCACCAAATCCAGCTTCAGTTGGCTTGGCGGAGGCTGTAGCTCCGTCCAAGTGCCCTGAAGTGTAGTGGTAAGGGCTATTAAAGAACGTATAAACCCTAGGGGAGGCCATTTACTTTCGAAATGTAACAATTTATCCTAAGCAAGGTCATAGAATTTGTAATCCTTCTAATATTTAGTTTTAAAATGCTGATGTTATACTTTATATTGTGAACTATGTAATTTATGGGTTTTAGAATCAGTTAAGTTGTAAAATTTTGTAAATAAAGCCTTTCTAATGGTAAATAAATGTTCATTACAAATTAATGAGACTTTGATTGAGAAAAATAACCACAAACATCATCGATTCCCGGGCCGCTCCGACCACGTGGCAGACAGGGTATTGACCCCTTGTTACCCCGGAGGCTCTCCTCAAAGAGTACCTATATAGCAAAGAACTGTGGTTTTTAATAAATAATAAAGGTTGTAAAAATAAAATAAAATAAAATAATAATAAAATGAACCTTTTCAGGAAATTAAACGTTACTTATGTGACGTAACCTAAACTTATTTTTTTAATACACGTCGCCTTTTATTTATATTTCATTGTGAGTTGTATGTAGCTGTTTGGTGTTGGCGAGAATAGTGAAAATTTTATTGAACAGGAATAAGCTCATGTGACGCTGTCAAAGTGACAGCCCTTTTGACCTTTGTTTGCCAATGTTGATTGACTGACATTGACAATTCACGTGCTTGTTCGCCGTGCTTTTATTTGCTGATTATTGCATCATTTATCTAACTACAGTGTATCACGATGGGCAACGCTAGTGCAAAAGCTGTCGATGTGAAAGTGCTTGAAGCGCCGGTGCCGGCGAACGCCGAAAAGCCCAAGCTCAAGCCGTGCTGTGCGTGTCCAGAAACGAAAAGAGTGCGGGATGCTTGGTAAGGAGTATGGAGAGTCTGGGTATTCTTAGGGAAAAATCTTGCGCAATCATTACCTACGCTTTAAACGGACACCAAACAATTCATGTGGAAAAATACCTAATTTTCATGAACATATTCATGTGGGAAAATACCTAATTTTCGTGTCATGATAAAAAAAAAAAAAAAAAAATATAATATGTTTATTTTCTGTAACAATATTTAGTTTTACATTTTTTAGGGACAGGAGTCTCCTTTTAAGCTGTTAAGCCTGTTCCAGGAGATACCGCTCTTCCATAGCAATGGCTATCTTATTTAATAATTATATTTATACATTTTATTTAATAAAAAATTAGTAATTATGTGTGTGGTTCTGTCTTTACGTGCGCGTGTGTGTATATATGTGTGTGTGTGTGAGTTTGTGTGGGGGTGAGTTTGTGTGTGTGTGTGTGTGTGTGTGTGTGTGTGTATGTATGAGTTTGTGTGTGCGCGCGTTTGTATGTTTATATGTATGTGTGTTAGTGTGTGTGTATGATTGCCTATGCGTCCATGATCATCTGTGTTTGTTGTGTGCTACAAATTTTGTTTGGATAGTGTTATACATGGTTTAATTGCTATTTATTTAAAAGTAACTCCGTATCTTCATAATTCAATAGTTTAAGCCATTTAGTAATAGTAGATTTATTTTCTTTTAGTATTTTAGTATATAAATCTAACTGCTTGTTTAATTTGTTGTATAATATCGCAGATCGCTTATCATATTGCATGCTAGCCATTGATGTTTTTGTTATGGGATTTTCTGCTACGATGTCTTTCCTCCTTTTTGTTATTTTATTTTTATCAAAAGGCAGTTGGGTCATTCCATTTCGTACGCGAAAATATCAGATATTTAAAAGTACCGATTATCTACTTAATTAATGGCTTAAATTAATCAACAAACATCAAAGAATCTGAATTAGACTAAAATCCTGCTTAAAAAACTTTATTTCATCATTATTTCTAAAAGTGAAGTGACATCAAAACGCATTGCCTCAATGGTATTTTTTTACGCTACATTGGTAACACTGGAAATTGCCTAAAAAATTTGAAATTGATAGCTTACGACTAACTATCGTAAGGAGAGATCTTTCAACTGTTGTGAACTGCGAAAATAAAAGGTAATTGCTGCTTTTTACTTGTTTGTTTTTAAGTTTGATTGTGAGACATTACACTGTAACACCCGTTACAGAAAAGGCAAATAAGTTTGCATTGCTCCTTATTTATAGTGATGATTATAATATAACTCTAGGAAAGTAAGGTTATGATTGCAAACTAACAACTTTAACCTCTTGTTTGCTGCTAATCTTTATAAGTTAAGATATTTTAGCGAATACATATCTGTAACACCCGTTACTGTAACGGGTGTTACCTATTTATCGTAACGTATCTGGGCTTTATCTGGGCTATAGAGGAGCTCGATGGCGCACCGCTTACCGCGTCCGTTCTGCGAGTGCTGAGGTTAAGCAACATTCGCAAAGGCCGGTCATCGGATGGGTGACCAAAAACTTGTCATCTCGAGCTCCTCCGTGCTTCGAAAGACACGTAAAGTCGTTGGTCCCGGCTGCATTAGCAGTCGTTAACAACCACCAACCCGCACTGGGCCCGCGTGGTGGTTTATGTTTTGGTCTAAAGGTACACAATGGCGCCTGCTAAGGAACATTTGAAAAAATATCGGGAAAATATCAAAAATAATCCTGAAAAGCACGCTAAACATCTAAGGAAATCAGAGGGAAAGAGATCGAAAACGAAGAGAAGAAAATTAAGAATAAACACGAATCGAATCCAAAACTGAAAGAGATATCACGCGAAAAGACAAGAAATCGAGACAAACTATTTTGAGCATATTACCGGACCCAACTCCTAAAAATAGAGGTGATCGCACCTATTATAGTTGTATCAATAAAATTGATATTTTAGAAAAGTAAGCGTAACTAGGTATTCTATGTAAGTACTTAGTAATAAAGATTAAAAGATATTCTCTAAATTATTTAAAAATAAAGTAATTTTCCATAAATATTGCTTTCATTTCGTACTCGTAACACCCGTTACAAATGCTTGTAACACCCGTTACACGCTAAAATTAACATTAAAATTTATATGTACTTTGAAACTTCACAATCAATGGCGTAACAGACGATCCTTTTCAACATTTATCATATAATGTGGCTAAAAATATATTATTTTGGCTAAATTCGCAGAGTTTTGCATTTACGCAAACCTATCAATAAACTACTAGTAAAATTAGGTAACACCCGTTACACCCACTTAAGCTTGACTTTTCCAAACTTTTAATTTATATATTACGTTTGGGTAAAGTTTTTATGAAAATATATTCTGAAAGGTGGGTGTTGCAACATTAAAAAACGTATGTTTTCCTTCGAGATCAATGCTAAATTATCTCTTAAAAGTGTACGACCTGTAACACCCGTTACATGGAATGACCCAGTTCTTTATGCTTTTTTAGAACGATCTGCAATATATACAACTTTCTTACCGATAACAGGTCTGTAATCTGATATAACTGTTCTGTTGGGAATCTTCTTTTTTTAAAATACATTATTTTTATTAATGCTCTCTGTGCTCGCTCCGTTATAAATCTGTCAAATGCTTTGAAGGTAACCTAAATGAAATGCAAGCTTGAACGGTCAACCAGTTACCTTTTCCACTTAAATACAGCAGAATAAAAAGATTTTAACATGTAAAACTTAAAAATATCAAGAATATGTATGGCCTTTCAAAAGGGGCAATGCCGCCAGCATTTTGGGAACCTTGACTCGGACAGGCGAGTTAGTTGAAGTTTTTTACTTATGAATTCGTTATTATTATTTTTATTTTCATTTTTTATTGGTTTTTATGAATAAAGATTGGGTTTAAGATAAAGAATATGTATTTTGAAGTTTACTAATTACTGTTCTTGGTTTCTTTACATCATTTTATTGTACAAGAGTTTGTCAGTCACTGAATAAATACCTTAGCCATCATCATATTATAAAGAAATGAAAAAATGAAAAAAATGGAATAATAATTTATATTAAATTAATAATATTAATGGACTTCATACATTCATTTACTTCACCATGAATCACTAACAAACAGTGTTGTGCAATACAAACATTCTATTATCCATTAAAATCCAGCAAGTAACAGAAACTTTACACACGAACACTATATAGTTCATACTAGCATGAATCAATTCTAGACGTAACCTTTTCTTTTTGTGATATGGCAATCAGTATCTATTGCTAATAATATTATGTTGATCTTTTTAGATGGCCCTTGGCTGAACATTACTTTCATAAATAAAGTTTAAAATGAATAGGTAGTGTAGCCCCTTGAGTGTAGATCGGCCACCAGGTGGCCGATAACAATAAAAATTCTATTGTGTCTTGTATTCGCGCACTCAAGCTCTTATTATTGGATTTCAATGTAACATCATATACTAGCAGCAAGACTATAAATATCCTTTAAATTAATGAAAATTCCAAGAATTTGGTGCTAGCATTACTTATTCTATGTTAGCTGCATGATTTTTAATATTATTCCTATTATTAACCGCAATACATTTCAATAATATCAAAACTCTCCCTATTCCATCCATAGGGAAGGCTCGTGCCCCAGCAGTGGGAAGTTATATGAGCTGGTGATAAATAGCAAAACAAACTTACTTTCAATTCTTTCTTACTTACCATAAACTATTTCTTCTGTTACAGCATCATTGAAAAGGGTGAAGAGAACTGCGGGGAACTCATTGAAGAACACAAAGCATGCATGAGAAAAATGGGATTCAACATTTAAATTATCTTTGTTTCAATTAAAAATTAGATTTTAAAAGAACTGATGGATAAACTAAAAACTTATTTAAATCATGAGGAAAATATGATGATTGTCCATGTAGACTAGTCATTACAAATACTAACAAATAAAAATTAGAATACCTTGTAAAACAGAAGGAAAAACATGTTACCAAATATATTAATTTCATTGTAACTTACAATTTTAAGTATTAATGTTGCATTTTTATGCAGAAATATAAGTTTGAAAAGTCGAAATAATTATTATAGAAAGAGTTTTGGTTCCAAAAGTGATATTGTAAAATTATTTATAAATTATGCTTAGTGACTTAATCCAAAAAAATTCTTTGGTCCTACTTCCCATATCTTTTAAATAAATTACTCTATTTAATACATACAATCTTAATTTGCCTGTATGTATTTATTTATAATTAAATAAAGCAATATTGCTACCAAGTCTTGTACAATTATTGCTTTTAGGTAATTAGTTTGTGGCAAGTACTTTAGATCTGCTGAATTCGCTGCATTGTAATTTATTTTTCTAGTGTTAGGCTATTTGTTAATTGTAAATAAATGTTTGTTACAAAATAATGTTTTTAATTTAGTATTGTTCTTGTTTAGCTCTTTCGGACAATTATGTATTATTAAACAACATCATCAGCCTTTGAAAAAACCAAGTTGACAAGGTGAAATTCAAAGAACTTTTAGAATAAACAGTCAACTTAGTACACGACCGGTTTATTAGATAGTTAAAATCGCTATTGCACATATTGCATTTCTGAAACGGTTATGGCATTGTAGCTAGTGTCACAATCACAATAAACATACGTAGGTACCAGATTTTTTTGGAAGGAGTTTGTATAAGAGCCTGTGGCGGCCTTTTCAGCGTCACCGGACTTTTGAGGGCTTCTAGAGGGAATGGCATCACGCAAGCGTCCCTTTCCCGTGTCCGGCGTGTACCCTTCCCCTAATACGAGTTCTTACAGCTTTTAAACGACCCACTGCTGGGCTCTGGTCTTCCAACTTGAGTAATAGCATATAGGGACACTGGCCTATGTAATTTGGTAGGTTTAAACGACTGTCATACGACAACAACCGAAACCAAATGCTTAACGTGAGCTCCAAAGCATGTGAAGGAGCTTGAGATACTGTATTATTAACAAAGACTACAACTAAACTAAACTAAAGACAACTACTTACTTTTATTATTTATTTGTCACTGTACTTACCTATATGTTTATTATTCTAAGTATGTATAGTTGTATTGGTATACCTAGTTAATAAACTTGTAAGATATCAAACCAAAGGAGCAAGCCGTTTCGACATCGCCAGAGGTCATGGTATGAAGGTAAGGATAGGAAAGCACTTGTCCTCCATATATCCTGATGGTAAATGACGATAAAATCAAAAGATGAAAATGAGAATTAGTAAGGCAATTTTTATGTCTTGTTTGTCACTTGGTGACGCTTCTTTGTTAACGTGATCGAATAGCAAACAAAACTGGCACTAGACACTGGCAACAACCGGACTTTCGCTTGCTCAGGAACAAAAAAATAAGGTAATTATTTTTATTAGGGTAAAACCACTAGAGCACGCACCACCAAAGAGAAGCGCAGTGCTATAAATTGAATGATATTAAATCTGTTAGCAAAACTTGCCTGTGACATAACATGTGCATGGAGTTAGTATAGGTAGTAGGTATAGTTATTATATTATAGGTAGTAGAATAGAATAGGTAAGTATTTATTTCACTAACACTGTATGTACACTCAATATTCATACAAAAGGAAAAGTTGGTAAAAAAAAAATAACAAAAATATAAAATAAATAAATATTCGTGAAGATGGATAGTCTTATTAAAAACCGCAAAAACATCAATAAAGCCGTTTCGCGTTCCGATACTGTGAGTGTAGTGTGTCGTGAGCAATTTCGAGTGAATAGTGACTTAGAAACCGGTGGTACGGGCATCGAGCGCCAAAAACGACTAAGGAAGAGGGTAGATCGTTCTGTCTGCTCATAAAAAACTCACCCGCATTAACTTCAGTAACTCCGTGATCATGGCGCATGCAACTGTGCCGAAATATCGGTACTCATCAAAGACATTTAACTACTTTAATCTCTTTGGTACTTGTTACATTATCATGTGTCTATGGTACTCAGTACAGTACTCATAAATAATAAACATGGTAAGAATCCCGTTAATAATTACCCTATTGCAAGTGACCATGATAGTTTAAATAGTTATATAGAATATAAAATGTTTCAATATTATGAAAAAAAAACAGTATTTTATCGAGTTATGCATACGTTGCTGCATGCACAGTGTCGCCAACCAGGGTACAGGGTATACCGTACTCTTTGGTGGCTTTACCCTAATACTTTCAATTGCGGCGGCGGTGGCGAACAAAGATACAAGTATCATTAACAGTACTACAATCACTGACCCCTAGCCTATCTTGACGTCAGCCAAAGATTACTACTCCCAATGTAATTTTTTAAAGTATTCTCTTCGGCATAATTATCTAATTGTTTGATAAATCTATCAATCGAGTGACGCGCGCGCACATGACCGAACGCGTAGTACAACAACGTTTGTGTTGTTAGAAGAAGGCTGCAGATGACTTTAACAGTGTACTGGGTGTAAAGAAATTAGTGAGTTCGTAATGCGTTTTATAAGCGGGTCAGCAAGGTGGTGTGAAGACGAGCTTTCAGCACCAAGCTCTGTACAGTCCATTGATAGTAATTACGAGTAAGTTCAATTTTGTTTAATTAAATACTTACCCCCTTATTCATAAAAAACTATTTAAGTAAGCAAACTTTAATTAAATATTGTTTTATCAACGTCACACAAACGTCATTTTGAATTTAAGAAAAAGAGACAAAACAATGATTAACTCAATTTTGCTTAAATAGTTTTTATGATTAAGGGGGTTACATTTTACTTTTTTATTTAAGTGCTAATTGCTGCACTGAAGCTGAATTAAATACTTATAAAATACAGTGAAAAAATTAAACCATCAAGCCATCGGTTGCAATGACCGTTGGATAGATGGAACTCTGCTGCTATAAAAGCATAAAAAAAATTAAAAAGCAGTGACAAAATTCAGCGCTTACGTCAGCCTTCCCGGTAGCATAGCGGTCAGTGCAGCCGCCCGGATTGCGGAAGATCCAGGTTCGATTCCTGGCTGGGTCGGGGGTAGGCGTTTAATTTTTTCACTGTATTTTATAAGTATTTAAATACTTAACCTCTTATTCATAAAAACTATTTAGGCATTATTTAGTTAAATATTGTTTTGTCAACGTCACACAAACGTCATTTTGAATTTGAGAATTAAAATATGACCTGCCAGGTAGGCTACTCTTGAACGCAAATTCAATCTTACAACAATACAATTCCAATGCGATTAATATGTATCGATATTGGGATAAGTTTCGCAATTTCGGAACACCCCATCTCAATAATAGTTTGTTCACTCAATTTCCACGCAATTTAATTCCAATGTAGCGCTATTATCACTTTTAAGAGTGCCATTTCAATTTTTTAGATTTGTGATTGGAAATTGATTAATTCAATTGTGTTTCAAGAGTAACCCTACTGATTGATGGGCCAGAGTTATTATAGCGCTGGTCGCTGGAAAAGCTACATGCGATCAGGGTGCCTATTGCGAGTTTTGTTTACTATCTGTTTTCATTCGATTACGTTTACGAAAACGAAAATTAGTATGGCATTGAAGCAGCGCCTCCTGGCGACATACATGAAGAGTTAAAATTCTGCAATACAAATTCTCGTTTTGATCGAATGGCGAATCAAACTTGCACTTGGCACCCAGCTTCAAACAGAAGGGAATGGCGTATCATAGAGGAAGGTCTATGTCCAGCAGTGGGTCCGAGCTGAAAATGATGATGATGCAGGAGGCGACCTTAAAATCTCACCGGTGATCTTGAAACTAAAAATGACATGAAATATAGATCTATACTAATATTATAAAGCTGAAGAGTTTGTTTTGTTTGTTAGGTTGAACGCGCTAATCTCAGGAACTACTGGTTCGAGTTGAAAAAATATTTTTGTGTTGTATAGTCCATTTATTGAGAAAGGTTATAGGCTATATTACATCATGCTATGAAAAATACTAGCTGAGCAGCAATGAAAAATGTTGCAAAAACGGGAAAATATTTACGCGAGTGAAACCGCGGGGCACAGCTTCATATTACCTATTATAATATTAGTATAGATAAAGCTGAAGATTTTGTTTT
The DNA here is from genome assembly GCA_963082485.1 of Eudonia mercurella. NCBI lineage: Eukaryota > Metazoa > Arthropoda > Insecta > Lepidoptera > Crambidae > Eudonia > Eudonia mercurella. Next base: position 16,819,814 of record OY720038.1, on the reverse strand, counting down.
GTTTGTTTGGTTGAACGCGCTAATCTGAGGAACTACTGGTTCGAGTTGAAAAAATATTTTTGTGTTGAATAGTCCTTTTATCGAGGAAGGCTATAGGCTATTTACATCACGCTATGACTAATTAACGGGGGTGCAACCGCGGGGCACAGCTAGTTGAAATATATTGTTTGTATAATTTTTTTGAGAGAGTTTACTGATTGCCTCAAACGCATTTTCAGCTTCACCGGGCTTTTTTGGGGGCGGCGAGAAACTTAAAGGGTTCCTCAAGCCGTGTGAAACGAATCACCTTCGGAGGTTTTCTAGAGGGAGCGGCATCACGCACTAGATGTCCCCGTGCCCTACCTACTAGATTCTCTGAGGGGATTCGGTTCGGATCGCGGGCACACTAGGCATTACTTGTAATCTCGCTATAGCACAAAATAAGACTTCTTATTTTGTGCTATAGGTATCGTTAACGTTATCGAATGGCGATTACCACTCACACTATTATTATTTACGTATAAATAGCACATTTTATCTATAAAATAAACTCTACTAAGAATAAAAGTAATAAAATAGCTAAGTCTGCTATGTGAGGAGCAATTAATTACCTACTTATTTGAGAAAATTGAAAATTAAAAATGATATTTTTAAAATTAAGTTAACTACTCTGATCTTCAATGTAGGATCATTTCAAAATACGTTTAAATGGAAATATTATCTAGATAGATAATCTAACTAAATCACACTAATATTATAAATGCGAAAGTTGTTGTTGTTGAAATGTGTGTGTGTGTGTGTATACTTACTTAGAAGCGATAACAGAACACGTTCCAACAGTTTTTAGAATTTTTGTCTGTTTGTCTGTCTACATATATAAAATATACGTACCTAGTTAATTGTTAATTCTCTAATCTAGTTTCTATTGTAATATTGATTTCAAAAGGTGAGATGTCAAATGTTACACATCGCGATTACTTTAAGGCTCGTTAGTTTTTTTTTAACACCGCATGGTTTGCAAGTGAACTAGGTAGGTACATAGGTACTCATTTATCTTAATTTATGTAAGTTAAGTTATTAGAATGATGTAACGTTGGGTGCCCTTACATCAGATTGACCCAGGCCTTATGATGATATCTCTATAAACATTTAGTGTGTACACATAGACTTAATAGATAATGTAATTGAACTCACGTTTTTAGCCCTATTCATTTATTTATTTATCTCTGTTTATAAACACAACATTGTTAAATATTGTTGTAATATGGTTGTAGGGCTTTAGATTTTGACCGTGATTTTTGCATAAAATGCCCAACTTTGGCGTTCTTGTTCAGAGAAACTGAAACCCTTAGACAATTTTGACTTATTGTATGGTGGAGAATAGTTATTAGTATAATTCGTATCGGCCTCGCTTTCTGCAATTTTCCCTTATCTACTTATATAAAGCAACTAAAATTCCGAAGAGTATTCAATTAAATACGCTGACTGCACTTTTCAAGCTCATGGATTGAACTACTTACTGTACTAAGTAAACGAAATGAAAAATATATAATAATATCTCTTAAATAATGGTTAAGTTTGTAGCGGCCTCGGAATTTCGAAATATGAATGGAATTTCTACAAAAAAATTCCCATTCAAAGTCATAAAACGTTCAGAATTAGCTGTAAATATCTCCTTACTCAATTAATATTATTAAGTAAAATGTACACCAGAATTAACGATAGTTTATAAGGTTTCAGATTATATACTTTTTTTGAACGATAAAAAATTATTAAACTTCAATGTAATTATAACTGCACGAAATGCTACATTTGCGATGCGTCGGCCGCTCGTAGTACCTACTGAGAAAGCGCGAGCGCGCAAATTTTGTGATAGGTTAAGGCGAAGGGTAAGGCACACTAGCGCCACCAATTGATAATATGACAATTACTAACGGACCGGATCTTTTTTTAAACATTGCGTACCGTCCGATAACAGGAAAGCATCCATAGTATTTATTTCATAATTGTGCACTACTTTTTGTTGCGCGGTTTATTCACAAAACGGGCTATCGCATTTATTCACAAACAATGGCCACTTTTAGTGTTAGCGAATGAATACAAAAACAAACCTAGAAGTAGTGCTCAATTATTAAATAATAGATGTTTGCCTAGTTTCGGAAGGTCCTCAATGTTTGAAAAAAAGTCCAGTTTAGCAGTTATCAAATTAAATCCATTAACGGCGCTAGTTTGCCTTACCCATCGCCTTAATACTACTACCTACTTAAAACTTAGGTACGTGATAGTTATTAACTGACCTCATAAAACAGAAGTTCGGAACTGCGATTCCTCTGGTTTTGCGGGTGTCCATGGGCGGCGGTGATTACTCTCCATCAGGTGACCCGCCTGAAGCTGGCTATGTGGAAAGCGAGTCCTGGTTAGGCCAACCAAACCGAAAACAATTATGTATTAGTGCAATGTTACCAGTGCTCGGCAGTAACCAATGATCGACATATTTGTCCTTTAATCTATCTATCTATTATATATCTTTTAATATATAACATTCTCGTGTCTCATGTTAGTTGCCATACTCATCCGAAACGGCTCGATTGATTTTTATGAAATTTTATATGTATATTCGGTAGGTCTGACAATCGATCGTAATCTAATTTTCCTACTAAGTCTTAGAGTATTTATATAATACTAGCTGACCGGCGGACTTCGTACCGCTTTGACAGTTAACATAACGTTTCCATGACAACAAAAAAAACAAATCATTCGTCCGCTTAAGAACACCCGTATCCCAAGATGGACCCCTATAGCAGCGCCACCTACCGGGTCCAATTGTATATCTAAACCATTCTCGAATCCACTTGAACACACACAGAAAATTTCATCCAAATCGGTCCAACCGTTTAGAAGGAGTTCAATAACATACACACGCGCAGAAGATTTTTATATATAAAGAGATAAACTGACCCGACGGACTTCGTACCACTTTGACAGTTTCCATGACAACAATCAATTATTTAATGATTGATTATTTTATATTTATTAATTGAATGATTATATTTAAATAATTATGTTATCTTTTTTCTATTTTCATTTTTGCTGTTATGAGACTGTTTTTTTTAATTCGTAATATTAGATATATATTTTTTTTTTTTCGTTAATAATGTAGTGGGGTTGGATTGGCGAGTTTGTACTGTATTTGTTGCTTTTGTCATTATTGTAATTTGTATCTTGCGCGCGGATTCGGTGTTTAAGGATAAATTTTGTTTGTTATAGTGAATGTCTGCTATTTTACTTATTTTTTTTAATTTGTATGTATCTTGTGTAAGTACCGTTGATTGTTGATTGAAATTTAGGGAACTATAGGTTTATTTTACAATTAATTTTAGTATATATTTATAAATAATGTGTAACTGTTTGTTCCTAAATAAAAAAAAAAAAAAAAAAAAATACAACAAAACAAACAAATCGTGGAACATTTTGTATTGGAAAATTAAATTGTCGTTTTTAATATTTTCCGTTACTTATTATTTATGTTTGTCACCGTTTAAACCTTCCCTGAACTTCCACAAATATTTCAAAATCAAAATTAGCGAAATCGGTCCAGCCATTCTCGAGTTTTAGCGAGACTAATGAACAGCAATTGATTTTTATTTAGATACTTAGATAGGAATCGAACCCGGTACATTTGTGTCGACCACTACACTAAAAAGGCTAATAAATAATGATCTAACCCACATTTAAGAATCCTAAAAACGGAACCCTGAAAGTCGTGAGAACCATTTCATTTATATTATTATACCTACCCAACACACTTTATCACAGTCAATACTAACCAACATTAAGGTTAATTAACATCACATACGAAAATTTATACTCAAACGCAATTCAATATTAAATGGAGTGATACCGAGCTCGAAATAGCAATCTTATAAATAAACCCGATTACTGTGGATCAAGGAAACCGACCCTTTGCGCCTTGAAAATTGGCTTATTTGTTGGAGATGTATTGAACTCATTATTATGACTAGTGGTCGCCCAGTGGTCGAAATTCGACCGTAATTTTATTAAGGCTGCATGGATTGTATGCACTAAGCATTGAAAAATTAAAAAGATAGAATGTGAGCTTGGATTGGCATTGACAGATTTCGGCCGCTAATCTTCCATTTTTGAAATTTTTGAAAAGAGTATGTATGCGTGTGTTTCAAATACATGGTAGTGTGTGTAACTGTAATGTTTGTTTTATTGATTAATGTATTTTTTGTGCATAATTAAAAAAAATATTAACATTCTGCTATCCTTCTCTATATAAACTTTAAATGTGCGAAATTTCATACTCCTCCGTCCGCACAATTTTCGTAAAAAGGGGTACAAAGTTTTTGCTTCTCGTATTAATATATAGAGACATAAATAGTTAGGCGAAGTTTTCATATTTAACCAGTGTCAGTTAAGGAGATTGTGAAATACATTTTTATATTATTTTTAATTTTGTATTCACGATGCTATATAGTTGCAAAATCAAATTTTAATAGAAAAAATCAACCAGCCTCAGGAAGCTCAAGTGGGAATCGAACCCACGACCTTTGGATAACCAGTCCAACGCTCTGACCGCTGAGCCACCGAGGCCCCAGAAGACTCGTAGAATTTTGCTAGTAGTTCGTGATTTTTATTTTTGACGTGACAACGTCTTTTAATTCGATAGAGCCGGCTGCACGCACGAAAAAGTTCGGCGTTACCTCGCTCTGAGGCGTTCCATGTAAGGCTTGAAGTGCAAGCGAGAGCGCGGAACGAGCGACAAAGAAGCACAATTGGCTGAGTAGAAATTTAGCCGTGCTGCTGTGCAAGCCCGTGTCCGGTATCGCCACCGCGGTACTTACCCCCAACACCCCCCGACACCCCCAACACCTCCCGACACCACCAACTCCTCCCGCCTACCTGTTCGACGGGCTGCTGCTGCTGTGCAAGCCCGTGGCCGGCATCGCCACCGCGGTACTTACCCCCAACACCCCCCGACACCCCCAACACCTCCCGACACCCCCAACTCCTCCCGCCTACCTGTTCGACGGGCTGCTGCTGGCTGCTGTGCAAGCCCGTGGCCGGCATCGCCACCGCGGTACGTACCCCCAACACCCCCCGACACCCCCAACACCTCCCGACACCCCCAACTCCTCCCGCCTACCTGTTCGACGGGCTGCTGCAGGCTGCTGTGCAAGCCCGTGGCCGGCATCGCCACCGCGGTACGTACCCCCAACACCCCCCGACACCCCCAACACCTCCCGACACCTTCTTAAGACGTTGTCACGTTCAACTATCGTCAGTAAACCGACTTTACAGACAACCAATTTTTTTTCTAGTAAAATTTTATATAGATTGTGAAACATTTTCTTTGTTTTACAATAGATGATAATAATCCATGCTTCGGAAGGTGCGTAAAGCCGTTGGTCCCGGCCGAATTAGCAGTCGTTAACAACCACCAATCCGCACTGGGCCTGCGTGCGTGGTTTATGGCCCATTCTCCCTATCCATCCATAGTGGAGGCTCGTGCCCCAGCGGTTGGGACATATAATGAGATGATGATGAGTGTTATAAATATTTATTGATAAGTGAATTTATTCTTCCTAACCCCTTGAGTAACAGAAGATGTGGGGCTCTACTGAGATCTCACGCTGACTTCTTGAGAGAATATGAAAAGTGACGATAATTTTCTAACACTCATGCACTTACATTAATGCTCCACCAATTATTCCATGATTATTCTCCATTAATATTTGACCAAAAACAATAATAATAAAACTGCATGTTTTTTACTTTATTTAGCTACTCAGCACTTTTGAGTGCAAGGTTAACAAGTCGAATTTAACTTATAAGTTGACTGCGTCAGTCTAAAAGATACGCTAATCAAATAATGGTAAAGTTGTTATTAAATGTTTCTAACCTCTTTGTTGCATCGCTAATTTAATGACTGGGTGCCTAGTGCGAGATTAATTCGCCATTCGATCAATTTGTATGGAACAAATTACTCTTCTCGTATGTAGCCAGGAGGAGCTCGATGGCATGAGGAGCTCGATGGCGCAGTGGTTAAAGCGCCAGGTCTGCGAGTGCAGAGGTTAAGCTACTTTCGCATAGGCCGGTCATCGGATGGGTGACCAAAAAATTATCATCTCGAGCTTCTCCGTGCTTCGGAAGGCACGTTAAGCCGTTGGTCCCGGCTGCATTAGCAGTCGTTAACAACCACCAATCCGCACTGGGCCCGCGTGGTAGTTTATGGCCCGTTCTCCCTATCCATCCATAGGGAAGGCTCGTGCCCCGGCAGTGGGGACATAAAATGAGCTGATGATGATGATGATGTAGCCAGGAGGCGCTGCTTGAATGCTATGCTGATTGTCGTTTTCGTAAACGTAATCGAATGAATACGGATAATAAACAAAACTCGCACTATAGGCACCCAGTCCCAGTAACATACTTACTGTGACTGTACAAAGAAAGATTTACACATAGGCTCTCATGTGTGTCAACTAAATAAATGATGTACGCACTTCAGTTTACTTCGATTATCTGTAAGGATCGAGCGCTCGCATTATCTCGCTCGATATTTAAATGAAACAACTTTTACGGATCTACTCGCGTTTATTTTACTTTACACATTATTTAATGTTTATCCTGACGTTTCGAATCCTTTGCAGGGTCCGTGGTATCCCTGTGACCACGTCGATCCGTAAAAGTAGTTTCATTTGTGTAGTGTTCGCGTAAACTTTAGAAAACAATAATTAGATATTATTAAAAAATTGTTAAGTGATAATTATTTTTAAATTGTTCTCTTTGTAGAATATTTGGCAGTGCCGGTTCGGATTTATCGGATTGTGAACGCGATGTGAATAAACAGAGGCGAATCAAGAAAAGGTTAGTTAGTTAGTTTACTGGAACATTGTTAAGTTATTTTAACATTCACACGTTTTTTTATAGTTACTTAAAAATATACAGGTCGACTTTTTTATCACCATCCAAACCTTCTGAGATGACTACCGTGATACAAACGAACAACATTTGCTATTGAACCAACTTCCTAACTCGAAAAATAAATCTGCTGTTCCATAGAAAACATCAATATTCATTCGACCAAAATGTATGGAACAGCTGATTTTTTTTTTCGAGTTAGGGAGTTCGTCTAATAGGAAGAGTTGTTCGTTTGTATCACGGAAGTCATATCAGAAGGTTTGGATGGCGATAAAAAAGTAGACCTGTAAAATATTGAAAGGTCATTAAAAACCGATTGCTTCAGACGGGATTCGAACCCTCGACTGCAGCATTCTGGGAGACAACTGTCTGTTAGACACTGTTATTGTGTTGTGAGAAGATTGTGAAAGGTCTTGTATTCGAGTCCCGCTTGACAGACAAATTTTCAGGTAAACTAGTAATGATTATTTACTTTTAATTTTGCACAAATATTTTTGCGAACGCAAACGCAAATTTTGTTGCGAACGAATTACAATTTCAAAAAAAAAACATACAACCGACTTGATAACCTCCTCCTTTTTTGAAGTCGGTTAAAAAAGACAAAGTGTTGAAAACAATTGCATACTTAGTTGGTAGTACACCTGACCCGGCATGTCATGGGGTGCGTGTTTGAATCCCGCTCGTGGATATTTTTCAACACTTTGCCTTTTTAGAAAGAGAAATAGAAATAGAAATATATTTATTTGCATAAGACATATATATATAAGATATATATAAGATATATTTTTTAAGATATAAGATATATTTTTTAAACTAGTAATGTTAAATGAATAATTATAGAAGTTTTTTTCTCCCATAATATTGTTTTTTAGCAAAAACTTTGTAAAAAAGCGTATGTCGTGAGTAGTCTAGCACACTTTTATTTTCATTTAAATTTCAAGTCTTTATTCCTTTTCCAAATTTATTACAAGGATCTTTAAATAATGTCAAGAACAGTATGGACCCTGTAGGGCACAGTTTATTTCTTAAATCATCTTCAACTTTAAAAAAATTGACAGTCTTATTAAAATAGTTATCAGCTAAGTGTTTGTTTTGATGTTCCATGTTGTTTTAGTAATCGCACGCACGGATCCTCGCTTAGAAGCGATCAGAGCTTCAAGACGGCCATGTGCGAGCGGGTGGAGTCTACCCCACTGCTAGGAGCTGCGGCACCTGCTTACGAGTCCCTAAACAACCATGGAGATCTGGTAAGTCCACCAGTGCAACATATAGGTCGGTCACCGCTTCATCACAAAGTAAGGAGAATCCAGAAGGTAAGCTTACCTAACCTATATATAACCTATATATCGCTTTTTTTTACATTTATGGGCAAGCACAGTGCCTTGATCTTACCTGATGTTAAGTGATGATAAGGCCATTTGGTGGAAGCGCACTTCACCCAGGATCCTTAACTAGTGAGGCACTGGCTATCTTATCTCTAAGCTGCCGGAACACAACAATGCTACAAACATTGATGTTATGGCGACATATTTAGATGAGATGGTGGTAGAGAGATGGTAGTAGACCAACCAAACCGAGTACACAAAGATGATGTCGGCATTTTCAGCGTTACCGGACTTTAATACATATTGCGGACTTCTTGGCGGGAACGTGAAGAGTCATGTCTGCGGTTTTGTTTTATTTTCTAAAATTTGTGTTACTTATGTCGAATATTAATGTGAAATAATGGTGGATTATTAACCGTTAAGTGTTCGTGAGTGTGCATGAGTGTTGGCAATAGAAACAATACAGTGCAACGTCACTTTTCAAATTCTCTCAAGAAGTCCGCCCGAGGACTTAGTAAAGCCCCACATCATAACTGAGATACTCGAGGGGGTGGGGGGTACCTATATCATTTCTCACTTCTCATTTCTATTATCATTCGTCATCATCATACAGGAAAGAAATATTGTTTATTTATGTATTACTTGCTAGAAAAATTACTTTGACACTAGCTAAATGTTCTAATCGCACGAAGCCATCAACTAAAGGGAAAAAAATACATACTGCGCTTGAGCAACGCAACGCACACGGAATCTCGGCCATCTTAAACCAGTACAAGCGCAGCTGTTGCGAGATTCCGTGACCGTGACGGTGTCCAAGCGCGGATCCACATGTGGGCACAGACTGTCACAGTGGGCATGCCCACAACCATGACTGAGATCGAAGATATTTTTTTTGTGCTATTTGTATTTTAAAACTGGACGAGTTTCAATGTATATGTATGTATTATGTATTTGTTTTGTATGTTTATTGTTATGTTTTGTGTTGTGCAGGTCAATAAACGTTTCTTTATCTTTATCTGCGGTTATATTCAATCCCTAAAAAACTAGCAATGAACCGTGTGCGTGTGTGACAACAAACACACATTCACAGCTAAAACCTTACCAAATCCAAAAGTCAACATTTTGATTACGTTACGACTCGCACTTGGCCGATTTTTGGGTGGCCGTACCCACCCACAGCCATGTTTGTGTGCTGGATCCACGCTTGACGGTGTCTATGTGTATATTGCTGGAGCGCGGTTGTATGAATCTTACGTTTTGCAATCTCTTTATTTTGTGGCTTCATTGTCTCGAATATTCCAACGCCCAAAGCTATTTGGTGACTCGTTTCTTTGTTGCATCTTTTGGAGAAGGAAGCTTAGTCCCTCCGGGTAACACACGTCCTTCTGTCTTTGATAAAGTGTCCTTCAAACGAGGCGTTAAGAGGGCGTTATGGGTCGGCAGGGTAAGGGTGACGGATGCTGCGTCGTTTTCACGCTCACCAGTTATCTTCGCGCCTGGACTCCAGGTTCATTAGGGTGAAACCTGTACCCACTATCGTAAAGTACCGTTCCGGTGCGGAACCAAATAGGAGCGATATTTCGAACCCAAATAAACTGGTTTATTCCTAGCGATCGCTGGGATAGTGAGATGCATTGTTGCTGCGACATGTTGTAACTTGTTGAGCGCATCCTATCAACATGGGTCGAAAAAGTGTCAAGTATTTATCATTACTGTGAATATAATTTTACCCGGGTAATAAAAAAACCCATTTTTTTGACCGGTTCAAAAATCGGTTCGATGGAACGTAACCTTTATTATAAAGTTCCATGCATGGTTTCGTCAAACCGGTTCAAAAAATTAACCGGTTTCCAAGCCTTGTTGGACTCAATATCCACTTAACATCAGATGGAGTGTAGTCATTTTCCGAGCTAATTATAAAAAAGATATGCAATGGAGGACTATCTTGGTATATAAAGACTCACTTAATGGCTGACTTATCCACGCCCGCCCTTGAACCTGTAACGAGGTCAATCTCTTTAAGTATATTTAATATAGATAAAGAAAAGTCCTGACTCACTCAATCTTACTGAGGCTGACTTATCAACGCAAAACCCTTGAACCTAGAAAGAGGACAACCTCTTTATTTATAAAGATAAGTTCTGACTCATCATATAATGCCCAGCACCCAGCACATGAACTTAAAAAGAGAACAATCTCTATATAAATCATTAAAGAAAATTCATCATCATCATCATGATCATCAGCTCATTTATGTCCCCACTGCCGGGGCACGAGCCTTCCCTATGGATGGATAGGGAGAACGGGCCATGAACCACCACGCGGGCCCAGTGCGGATTGGTGGATGTTAACGATTGCTAATGCAGCCGGGACCAACGGCTTAACGTGCCTTCCGAAGCACGGAGGAGCTCGAGATGATAAATTTTTCGTCACCCATCCGATGACCGGCCTTTGCGAAAGTTGCTTAACCTCAGTACTCGCAGACCGGGCGCGTTAACCACTGCGCCATCGAGCTCTTCTGAAAAAAAGAAAATTCTTAAAGCACTTTTGTAACGCTGATACTCTAGTGATTGTTTGTAACGTTCCTGGATCATCCTGGGTGTCTAATGTGAGTTTCATTTGTCATTGTATGGCATTAAAGCAGCCCTGCCTGATCGAAAACGACGAGAGGTAAAATTTTGCCATATCTACAAATTTTCGTTTCCGTTAACGTAATCGAATAGCGAATGAAACTCACAATAGGTACCCTGACGAAGAAAAATGCAGAAGGTTTTAGTTCCCCCACTTCAGGAGGTCGTGGGAGAGTTCCTCATAACCATCTGCGTATCCCCAGGTGCAATGGTATACCTAATGCATGTTCTTTTGTATAAAAGAAGCTGTTTATGAGGATGAAATTGCGGACAGTCGCTAGTATTATAAGTGTAGGTATATGAACACATTCGTATCTTGTCACAGAACCGGAGTATTTGATCCCGATCCAGTCCAAACCCCTCGGAGAATCTAGTAGGCACTAGTGCGTGATGCCCATTCCCTCCTAGATGACCTTTGACGGTGTTTTGTTTCACACGACTTGAGGAACCATTTAAGTGTCTCGCTGCCCCCAAAAAAGTCCGGTGAAGCTGGAAATAACGAAAGGCAATCAAAACTCTCTCCGAAAAAAAGGATGGAAGAAAGGAAGGAGAAGAAGAAGATGAAGGAAAGAATGAAAGGAGGAAACCACGACAAAACCATTCAGTTGAGTTTAAAGATGTATAAAATCTTTATCACGACGTGATAAATTCGCAGACAATGACCTTACAGTAAATGGAGCATAAAGCGGCAGCTCAAACAGGCGTTTGAACTAAACAGATGTTCTGTTATCAGTTAAAACTCAATATAATGTCCCGATTGTATGTGTCTGGGCTCTTTTAAATTTACAATAACAAGACTAACTCCATTACACATATCTACAAACATATTTTCCACTCCTACGGTACTCGGTCCATCTTTGAGTGTCGTGGGGGCATTATGCTGAGACAGGGTCCTTGTTGGCCTCACACACTGCTTTTTGTTTATATTTTCATTCAGTTGTTTTTTCTTGTTCTCCTTTTCATTCTTATTACTTTTTGCTTTGTTTTGACTGCATTGTATTTTGTGTGTGTGTGTGTGTGTTTGGTGTGTGTCAATAAATGTTTTTCTTCTTCTTCTTCTTCTTCTATTTTTCACGTCCTTTTACCAAAAAGGGGTAGACACAGACAGAACATCAAAATCACCAATTTTTTGTAAGCTTGCCGATGCCACATTTCGAATAATTAAAGTATGGCTCCGAGGTGGAACAGATAACTTCAGCTGTGATAGCATGCTAGTTGATCGAGTGACGTGCGAGCATCTTGGAACCCTTGTGCCTTAGTCGGCTCATACGACATGCACGAGAAGTTTGGCAGCTGAGCTCATAAATTCTTTTCACGTCCCATACTAGCATGGACTCCATTACACGACAACCTACATTTTTAAACATTCTAAATGCCATTGTTTTTTTACGTTGCACAAAAGCAGAAGCCAGAAAATTATCAGACTGTTGTCACGCACACCAATAATAAATAAGTTCAGTAGCATCGCGGGGCAGAAACAGTGAAGGAAATTTGTTGGCGTCCGAGAGCTTTAAAATATTAGTCGTTAAAACCATTTTTTTCGAGAGGAAATTCGTTACACATTTTCCCGATCTCTTGCCTGGTCTGGCGAAATCCGCTGGTTATGTGGGACTCTTCCATCATTTCCCTGAAAGCAAAGACACTCTTCTTTTAAATAAATCCTCAGTTATTATTCTGAGAATAAATCGCACTGGCGACGTTGTTTTGACGACGCAATTCGGACTTTTAGCCTTGACATATTAGGTACCATGTTTTATTGATAGTTCAGTATCTGCGCAAAATTACTGATTGGTATTCGTTATTGCTCTGAAAGTATATTATAAACACAGCTAGGAACATTATTATTATTGCCGTGAATGTTATTGTTTAACGACTTCTGCAAGAAGGATGAATTCTAGGTGAGTATGTAGATTATGTAGATTAAACGATTAACAATCAGTTATTTTAGGGATATACGCTCTAAAGGACATTTATAAGTCTTAAATCCACGAATTTTCCAAATTACAGAACCCTGATGATGAATCGGCAAACAAACTAACACCCTACAAACTATACGAGAAACAAACGAAAAACGATAGAAAGAAGCAGAGCTCCTTAGTCACTATGTAAGTATGATAAAATGGTCCTTATTACTTTGTTAACTCAATGTTAGGTTTTAGCCCGATCCGACCCGAACCCCTCGGAGAATCTAGTAGGGCATGGGGACACGCACTAGTGCGTGATGCCGTTCCCTCCAGAAAACCTCTGATGATGCTTCGTTTCACGCGGCTTCAAGCCGGTGAAGCTGAAAATGAAAATTAAATGAAAATAAATTTATTTGGGACAGAACAGTTCAAACATACAGATAAAAATGGAAAAAAGCATAGGAAACTCCCAAAACGGTTCCGACTCAGCAAAATGCTAGCCTTGAGGTTAGCGCTGTACTTCCGTCGGAGCCGGCTTAGGTGATACTGCGACAGCAACACAAACGTAACACACAAAAATGTACAAATGCACAGTGGCAATCAGCAAACTCTCTCAAAAAAACGGTTTCGGTTCGATTTCCACCCGTACCTATCTATTGAACTCGACTCGTTCTAATCGCCTGGTTAGTCACCAACATTTTATCTTAGCCTGTCTGTTATCGCCATAACAACATGTTGTTGGAATTTCTAGTTTCCCACAGACAGAAATAATTGCCAGTCACTCAATGTTTGGATGAAGAGTGCTTTCATATTCGACCTAATCGTTACTTACCATCAGGTGAGATGAAGGCGAAGCGCGATTCTTCAAACACGTTTAAGCCTGAATGGTCGAAGCCATGAGACTCTTGTTCTACCAGAAGATTACCACTAAAAAGAACTGTTATTCTTGTAAATTGCCATTAATGCCTAGATGTTTCTCTGTACGAACCACGATTTTTTTTATTCTTGACAGATTTCTACCACTATACCTGTATATTGTCTAAAATACCGTTAATTCCCCAGTTTCTCTGTATGGAACACTATAATGGGCTCGTCGCTGCTGACGATGGCGTGGGGCGTGGAGCGTGCGGGGCTGCCGGCTGCGCTTGCGCTGGTCGCGTTTATGGCGGCGCTGTGCCTCTACACAGCCTACGTGCTACTGAGGGTCAACTGGCATCACGGTTAGTTCAATGTACACTGTATGGAAGAACGCATTAAGAAGCTTATTGACGACCCAGAGCTCGAAGACTCAAAGCTGCAGAGTCTTAAGAATAGACGCAAAGTGACCAATCGATAGAGTAACAATGAAATTACAGTTTACACGAGCCGATTCCACCATCTCCTTTTTATTTCTGGGTAACAAGACGCGGGCAGAGATCACACCGATCGATCGTCCGCGGTCACGGCGAGACTGACATAAGATATAAAATCGTTATACCTAGGGATCTGCTAGCGTTTACTGATCTGCTACCTATCATTATATCCTGTCCTTTTTACTAACATTGTTATGGAATATAGCAGGGTAACGGAATATGTCGCACTAGGCTTCCAGAAAGGAAGCTCCTGATACTAACATAAATAACCCCTTTTCCCTCATTTCCAGGTAACGACACGTGCGAAGTGCCCGCCCTCTGCCGGACGCTTCTGGGTCGCTGGGCCGAGCTGGTCGCTCATGCCTTCAGCCTGCTGGTGCTGCTCGGAGCCAACATAGTATACTGGATACTCATCACTAATTTCCTCTACTTTACGGTCAACTACTTCATGGGTGAGATGAGCTGGCATTAGGCTACGGAGGTTACACTACTAGATTTAGACTATACCATATTGACCTAAGGTTGAACCTCTTTAATTGAAGAATTTGATGATCAAAGCATTCAAGTCCGGTATCGAAAACGCATAATCTGAAACGACAATATAGAACTTCTGTCTCTGCCTCAGGTGGAATGCGAATCAGCGAATTTAAATATTTTTTCTATAATGAAAATATCATTTTGAGTTGGTGTAGTCATATAGTGGCCATCATGACGATCGGTACTTTGTCTTCTAAGAAAAGCAATAGAAGAAGCCCGTGCCTCTATTATATCCCTTTCCTTGACCATGTTAGAGGCCTCGATGAAGTACGTACGTGCGCTTTGAATACTGAACGGCCATTAGGTTCGACGCCTTGATTCTGCGAAACTTTTTGTTATCATGAAATTTTGGGCGATGAAGTGGAGTACCCGTGAATGGGGGCCATAATGCTTTCTTTTCTGCAGCTTAATTGTATAAAGTATCCTCGCATTCCAGATCTCAACGCGCCAAACGCGACAGAGTACAACACGACCCTCCTCTGTCCCAAGATGGACGGGCTGAACGGCTCGCTGATCATCCCCGTGGCTGCCTACTCGTCCCCCTGGTGGGGTCTACACTCCACGGTACCGGTCTACGTCGCGCTCATCGTCTTCCCACTCCTCAATTTCAGGGATGTGTCCTTCTTCACCAAGTTCAACTCATTAGGTAAGTTGGAAACAATGTCACCATCAACAGCCTAAATCTCGCATTGCTAGGTTTGGAGTATTGTAGGGAAATAATAAAATTTGAAAATTGTATTTCTAACATTGTACAAAACAAAGTCGCTCCTGCTGTTTGTATGCTTAAATCTTTTTAAATACGCAACGGATTTTAATGCAGTTTTCAGAGTGATTCAAGATAAAGGTTTATATATTGGTTTGTGATTGTCTCTGCGGTGGTGGCATGTGCGTCGGGTCGTTACATTCCCTAAGATATGGTTGAGTGAAGCGATGGCTGATTCATATGTCATACTCGTGAACGGGTGCCTCCTGTGGAGGCAGGTCTGCTCTTGCTTACTTATCTAATTTTATTATTATTGTACTCGTATATTTTAACTTTGTTTTCTTAGCTAATTTTTGACTTTTATTAGTACTGTATGACATTGTGAAAATTGAAATTGGTAGGTACCTGATGTAATTTTTGCAAAACTTATTATTATTTTCTTTTTTTTTTGTATTTTTGGGTGTTGTGATTGTTTTTTTTTGTGTTTGTTTGTGATGGAAAGTGTCCTTTTATGATAGGGCATTTTCCAATATTTTTGACGCTGTAAGGGAGAAAAGAGCTTGACACTTGCTGAGTTTCTTGCCGGTTCTTCTCAGTACAAGTTCTCCCGCCCAGAGTAGACTTACGAACCGATGGCATAATGACATTCATAAGAGCTATTTGTAGCCTAAACTGAATAAATGATTTTGATTTTGATTTTGATTATAGGATATAATACATGCATATCATATATTAAACTAGCGGCCCTCTCGCGACTTCGTCCGCTTGAGTACCGGGTCCAATTCTATGCATGCATTATACATATAAACCTTCCTCTAGAATCACTCTATCTACTAAAAAAGACCGCATCCAAAATCCGTTGCGTAGTTTTAACGATCTAAGCATACATACATACATAGGGACAGACAGACAGCGGGAAGCAACTTTGTTTTAACCGACTTCAAAAAAGGAGAAGGTTATCAATTCGGTTGTATGTTTTTTTTTAAATGTTTGTTACCTCAGAACTCTATACACCGGTTTGGAAAATTCTTTTTTCATTTGAAAGAATATACTTCCAGATTGGTCCCATTTGGAGTCGGTGCCAGGCAAGGTAACTTTAACATTAACATTTAACGACATATAATCATAATTCAATCTTATGCATGAAAATTTTGACTACAAACCAACAAATTTCGTTGGCTGGCACCGGCTCAAAAAATACCTAACAATAATTGTACATACTTATATATTTTCCTAAGAAAGAATATAAGATAGAGTATAATATAGGTTAATTGCAAGTAAATTGAACAAACTAAACTACGTAATTATTTTTTACTTTTTAGTGCAATTTCTTCAGTCTAATTTTTTATACTATGTAGTGATAAAATGTAGACAGGACAACGTCTGTGGGGTCAGCTAGTAAATAAATAAACGTGAATAATTAATATGCCGCGGTCCCCAGGCACCCTCTCGGTGGTGTACCTGCTGCTGTTCGTGGCGGTGAAGGGCGCCGCGTGGGGCGTGCACCTGGCCCCGCCGGCCGACGCGCGCGGCCTCAGCAACGCGGCCGTGCTCAGCGGCATGCTGGCGCTGTCCTTCTACATTCATAACATCATCATCACCATTATGGGGAACAACGCGAAACAGGAGAATAATGTGAGTTGACACGCATCTTTGGTCTTTTCTTTTCACCATAACTGTATCATTAATCGTTGATTACTAATAGCATTAATCAATAAATCAATTAATTTATTTCTTAAAACGTACATGGTTCTTACAACTAATTTGCTACTTATCCATAGCAACTAATTAACAAAATCAACACAATTTCTAATGTTATAAAACTATACCCAAACATCAGCAAGTAGAACCACTAGGATTGGATCATGTACCTTCCGTAATAGAAATATTTTTACTGCACTACGGTACCTATTAACAATATTGTATGCATCTTTAATCTCTGAAATAAAAGCTATATTAATATTATTAAAAAAGTAAGTTAAAATGCTTTATTTATATGAATATGACCACAACATTTTCCGGCCAACTTTTCAAATGTCCAGCTGCCCAGCTTACAAGGGCTACTAAGACACTGATTTCGAGGGTTTAAATCCCACTTGAGGCAAGTGATCTTTTTTACAAGTTTTTAGTCTTTCTTTTTATTGATATGGAAAAGATCACGACTTCGCAATCCGGGCGACATCTATTCTAGTATATTATAGTTAGATAACTGACATACCAAGATTATACAAGAAATGGGTTCGAATCTCACCGAGGCAAATCGTCTCTTTTCAAACAAGTGCGATATCAACATGAAAAATTTGATCATCCGATTCATTGTAACTACTTAAGGGGATGCAGCGCGGAATTTGAAAATTTACGTGTTTTTAAGTCACTGGTGCTAGGCGCTGAATAGGTCCTATACATTAAAAGGACTAGTGTAGGTTAGCTTGATCCTTTCACAAGGTCATGGTTGTCTTGGAATTTGAAACAAATACCCAGAAACTGCATAAACAATACGTAAAATAATGATATCTAAAAACTTATTTCTTCAGAAACTTTGTAAATATAGCACAAATTAAATGAAACAATGATCCGACATCAAAATGTTTGTATTGATATTCCGCAGGTCACTGTTGTCTTATTTTTTAATAAAAAAACATGAATATGAAAGTATTAAGACTTTTCTTATTTTTTACCCAAACGCCTATGATTTTACGAAAGTAAACATTGTTCTAATTAAATCACCAGCCTACTCTGTACAGATATTAGTGTGCGTGCGTATTCTTGTCGTGCGCCGTTGTCACACCACTGCCACGCGCCGCTCGCTCGCTATCATAAAGAAACTTGAAACTTCCAGTTTTGCGTCCGCGCTGCACCCCCTTAACTTATTATCAATTTTCGTGGTACCTGCTGATATGTGCTGCTACTAGGTATATAATGGTTTTCTGTTTCAGGGTCGCGATTTGACGATAGCTTTTGTGCTGGTGACGCTAACCTACACGCTGGTTGGCGCTGGATTCTACATTTGTTTCCCGTTGGCGAAAGCTTGTATTGAAGACGTAAGTGGTTTTTGTACATTATCCCCTAGAGCGTCGATCGACCACCAGGTAGGCTACTCTTGACGCAAACAATACAATTAAAACTCAATCTCAATACAATTAATAGCAATTAATTAATAGCATTACTAATATGTATCGATATTGGGATAAGTTTCGCAATTTCGGAACGCCCCATCTCGATAATAATTTGTTCACTCAATTTTCACGCAATTTAATTCCAATGTAGCGCTATTATCGCTTTTAAGAGTGCCATTTGAATTTTTTAGATTTAGGATTGGAAATTGATTATTGCAATTGTGTCAAGAGTAACCCACCTGGTGGCCGATAACAATAAAAATTCTATTGTGTCTGGTATTCGCGCGCTCGAGCTTATATTATTGTACTATTTTATAACAGCACATTTTATCTCTTCTATTTTTTTTATTTTATGGGTAAGGCACTGCCTATGTCGCACAATAATGCTACTTACATTGTTGCTACAGCGACATATTTGGTGATGGCTATCTTAAAACAAGCCGAGCCACCAACCAAAACCGCCAACAAACATGAATCGAACCCAAAAACCTCTGGGTTTGAGATTGTTGGTCCTAACCACTAGACCACGAGGTGGGGCAAATATCTTTCTCCTTTCTTTCCACTTCCACTAGTTCCACTCGAACTAGTTACTAGATATAAATAGATTTAAAGTGTTTATTGTGTTACAGAACATTCTGAATAACTTCGAAATGCACGATGTCATGACAGCTATAGCAAGAATGCTGTTGTTGTTCCAAGTAAGTTTTATTGGCTTATTCCCGTCTGCTCCAAAATTTTATTCCCAAGCGCTCCAAGAGTAAAATTATATTAATATTATTTTGTAAAATCGTTCCCGAGGGCTCCAAAAGCGTATGCAATCCCATGCACTCCAAATCTATTGTTCTCCAAAGTTCAACTTATTTAGTTTTAATAAAAAAAATTAACGTTCTGTTTTCTGTCCGTTCATGTACTATTATAATTTCAGTGACGTCCTATTTATGATAAATTTACTAGCTGACCCGGCGGGCTACGCACCGCTTTGACGGTTTCCATCATTGAGTTAAATTAATATTATCAATGGTTTCCATGACAACAAAACAAACAAATAATTTTGTATTGAAAAATTATATTGTCGTTTTTAGTATTTTAAGTATATATTATTATTATTTTTAATATAGCCTATGTTACTCAGCGCTAATGTAGCATTTTAATGGTGAAAGATTTTTTAAATCGTTCCAGTAGTTTTTGAGTTTATTCGTTGCAAACATACATACATACATATAACCATAGATTAATAACGCCCATACAACATAAAATATCATTGCATACATACATACATACATATAGGTATATATAAATACTGATGTTTTAATTGTATTTGTCAATATACTAGGATTAGGTTTTTATAATGTTTTATTGTTTTTATATTAAAATATTGTAAAAATCTAGTTTTAAGAAAGAAAATAAATAAAGGAGATAATAATAATAATAATAAACTTTATTTGCACACAAAAAAACCAGATACAGATAGATAAAGAGAGATAAAGATACAGAGAGATAAAGTATTTATTTTTTACTTTTTTAATTTACTTAAACTTAATTTAATTAATTACTTTTAGACTTTTTTAAATTTATTTTGAGTGCGTGGTGATTATCCGACTTGATTTCAATGATGAAGGCCTTTGCCCAGCATTGGGACAGATATAGGCTAGTAACTTTTTATATATATTTTGAGTGCGTTGGTTAATGCTGCCAGGTGGTGACCGTGTACCCGCTAGTGGCGTTCATGCTGCGTCGTGAGGCGACGCTGCTGCTGCCGTACGCGGACACGCGGCGGCTGGCGCTGGCCATCAACATCGCCATCGTCAGCGTCTGCATACTGGTCGCCTGCCTCTGTCCCAGCATCGGTACCATCATCAGGTACGTTACTGTCGCACTAGTAATTATGTCACTATACATATTCTTGAGACGCATTCTTTATTTATTTATTTGTTTATTTATTAGGGACACAAAACAGATAGAAATAAAAAAATAACCAAAAAGCGTGATAAATTGTTTATGAGCTAAATTCCTATCTAAAGCATTTGTATACAACACGATTAAGGCTAAGGGTAAGGCACACTAGCGCCGCTAATGGATTTAATTTGATAACTGCTAAACTGGATTTTTTTTCAAACATTGCGGACCTTCCGACACTAGGCAAACATCTATTATTTAATAATTGTGCACTACTTTTAGGTTTGTTTTTGTGTTCGTTCGCTAACACCAAAAATGGCCATTGTTTGTGAATAAATGCAATAGCCCGTTTTGTGAATAAACCACGCAACAAAAAGTAGTGCACAATTATTAAATAAATACTATGGATACTTTCCTGTTATCGGACGGTACGCAATGTTTAAAAAAAGATCCGGTCCGTTAGTAATTGTCAAATTATCAATTGGTGGCGCTAGTGTGCTTTGCCTTCGTTTCGCCTTAAATGCGCATAAAACTAATTACATCACAAACCATGTAATTTACCCGTTACCCGCTCCGACAGTCGCCGTTTCGTGGCCAGGCCGTGAGACATAAAAGTGTACAAGGTCTATTCGGTGCTGAACCCATCCTTTCCAGGTACACGGGCGCTGTGAGCGGTCTGGTACACATCTTCGCGCTGCCGTCACTGCTGCAGGTGCGCTCGCTGCAGCTTCGCGGCCGGCTTACCTGGTGGAAGGCTACCTTCTACTGCCTCATCGTGGTGTTCGGCGCTGTCAACCTGCTCATGCAGTTCTTTATACAGGAATAGGTGGAGTCGTGTGTTGAATATGTTTAGTGAATGGTGCACGTCATAAGTCCTTTTGCAGTTAAACGTTTGCGACGCTGCCTTTTAACCGCCAGTCAGCTATAATCGACAAGCGATAGCGTGCCCTGATTATTGACAATACCTATGGTTTAGAAGAACACAAATTAAAGATATTTGGAAATTTTAGAATCCCTATTGTTGATGGAGTCTTTACTCTGAACGACGCATTTATGCTGTGTCGGTTAAAAGATAAGGATGGGTGCACCAAACTTAAGCCTTTTGAATTTAACGTTTGCGACGCTTTAGGTGTTGCGCAGGCGACGGACTTACTTGTCCGTCAAGATACGCTTACTTCACTACACTTACAACTTCGATCTTTGACTAACGCTTACGAGGAACTAGAAGTCAGCGGACAAAAGTCTGTTGTCTGCGCACTCCCTTATCAGAAAGTAAATAAAATTTTAGACGCATGGTTATTTAGCTAAAAAATACCAATAACCTCTTTTAAGGTTCTGTTCACACCTTTATACTGAACAACTTTACCGTGAAACTTTTAAAACAATAAAAAACAGTCATACGCCAAAACGCTTTTTTAGTGTGGTACTTATTGACGTACCACTAAAAAAGCGGTTTGGTTGGTGGTAGAGATTGATCTACCACCAACCAAACCGAGTACAATATGTAATTTCCACTGGGAATCGAATCCGAAACCTATGGTTCTGAGACTAGTGGTCAAACCGTGGTCAATGGTCAAATTGAATGGACCAGTGCTCAAACCACTTGAGCTTGATCAAGTCGTAAAGAAAATTCACAATAAGAACTCAATATAAAATAAGTAGGACCTAACATAAGAATATTGTAATATCTTTCTAGTCATATACATAACATAGATATCGTGTTAAGTAAAACAAAAGGATAATATAATCTTTTTAATTGTAAAAACAAGAAAAATAAAACATAAACATCGTCAAATTCAACAATAACCTCGTATCATAATCTCAGTGTATTTTAAAACCCTTTGTAATATTTATACAACAAGAACACATATTTATAAAGTGTATTATGAATAAAGATACAACAAAAAAAATGAGCCGAATAAAATTATATTCTTAAAAAGAACACTTACTTTCATTTACTCTTATTAACACTATTTAACATATTTTTTATGTCAAATAACAATTAAAATAATGACAAAGTAAAACTATAATGACCATCATTAAGTATGTAAAAAGTATTAAGTATAAAGTTTAATTACTAATTAAATAACTTTAATTGTTATTTTCCATACGCAATGCCATATTTATATAGGAACAGCAAATAGCACTTGAAAAAAGATAACTATTTTCAGTAACTGTTAAAAGTACATTATATCTGTATAATAACAAAGTAAATAAAGCTTAACATATTATAATGGCAGCATTTTTCTTTAAATTTGGTTTTGTATAAAAGTTACATAATTCATTATAATTTATAAACATTTTAAATCAAAAAAATGTTTTTAAAGTTTTTTTTTTAATTTTTGTTTATCTTTATTTTTAAGGGATTTTTGCCTCTTGGTATGTCAATCCCATTATAGCTAAACTATTGACTTCACTCTATTAATATTAGAAAGGAAAAGGAATCATTGACTGCAAAACTTTATTAAACTACACAAATATATAGTAACCTCGGAATTTGGGTTATGTAAAAGGCTTTGAATAATGCCAACATCTAGCTAGACGGTTAATGTTAAATTTGTTTATCAAAATCAAAAAAATCAAAAATCAAAATATCTTTTATTATTAATTACAAGTAGGTTTTTACAAATGTGTGGGTCTCTTCTGTTAAGTTTGAAAAAACCTGTTTTAGAAGAGACCCCTCTCTTTATATGTTTATGACTGATTCCCTCTCCCTTCGATTCCTGTCGCGTTCCATCAATAGATGTTGTAAGTCTTCAATTTTCCCACACGTATTACAAATGGGCGAGCTTTCCTTCTTCATTAAATACGCGAACTTCTTCGATGTATAGTGACCGGATCTAATTCTAAATAGTAACATAATGTTACTTCTATTTAATTTTATATTTACAAACCAACTTACATCTTAGTACATTTAACGTAGTGAAAGACAATTTTTTGTTACAAAGTCGTTCATCAGTTCATTGTGGGCATAGACCTTAAAACTCTAGACGCCGCACATAAGGGTAACGTCACCCTTCATATGTACTACCGGTACATATGTGAGTGCCACGCCCCAAACACTCGATTGGTCTTTTTTTAAAAGCGCCGCATCACCACATATCGTAAAAAAAGCATTTAATTGTTTTTTGTCTTTTGCCGATTGCATTTTTTAGAAAAAACTCGCTGAATACGGCGTCTATGGTTATATAGTCTGTGATCGTAAGTCAGAATTGAGTTCCCGGGACCGTATGATGACGCTGAAAGGTTGATAGTTAACAACAGACGCACGCGCAGCTTTACGTGATGACAGTGGGTGCATCGCGGCCGGTGTACTTCTGCAGCTGGGAGATCTGCAGGGCCACGTCTATGAGGGGCTTCAGCATCACCTGGGCGTCTCCTAGCACGTTGGTGGCTTCGTAAGAGTCTATGTATAGTCTGGAAACAGATAGATAGATAAAAAATATTAGACAACATCGCATACATTGCTCTGACTCGAAAGATATAGCTTAAGCACTTGTGTTATGGAAATCAGGAACAACGACAGTACCACAACCACCCAGACCCGAGAAAATATAGAAAAAGTTCGTTTTTTTACTTTGACCCGACCGGGAATCGAACCCGGGACCTCGGAGATGGCAACACCAGAAACCGGCGTGCGAGCCACTCGACTACGGAGGTCGTCGTAGATAGGTAATACTTTTATTGTAACACTTTACATAAACGTGTAACGTTGCAAATTTTGACGTATAGTTATTTATAGAATAGTAAAATAAACTTTCAAAACAAACTTATTAATTCTGTTGAGTTTAGTTCTGAAGTGTCTCAATAGATGGCGCGAGCAGTCTCGAAAATGTTGTGGATGCGATAGTGATCGATTTCTTCATCTTTGGTGTGGTTGTTTAAAAAGTAAAAAGTCGATTGAGACGACACGAACTGTCAGGGAGACAGCCGGTCGCGTTGGCATTTTGGAGATTGATTTTTGAGAGGAAGGACAAGTTCATGATGGGGCGAAGCCCCAGGGCTGGGAAAAATCTGTAATCATCGGCCCTCATTTCAATAGAAATGAATCATTATCATATTTAAAAATTTGGTAAGTTCATTTCTGAGAATTTCGTTCGTTTATTTTTTGGTTAGATTCCGCTATCATGGCCATGTGTCTTCCAGGGTCAGGAGAGGGAATTTGCAGGATGTCTTTGGCTGAAATATCAACAATGGACTCATAAGTTGAAGAATCAAAAGACGCCTGCATGTAAGTTAGCCACTTTCTAAATTTCCAACTTGGCATCTGAAAAGGTATATTTGTAATTCGTATATTCATCCACATGGTTGTTGTTTCAGAATGGGATATTATTATTTATAGTTAAATATACATTCATAGTGATGGTCGTGTTCATGTCCATAACATTTGATCTCATTGATATTTTATGAAGTAAAGAAGAGCTTATTCATAAACGCATCCTATCCACATGGGTGTGAAAGGCCATGTTCCACCGGGAATGCTGATAGGCTGAAGGAAAGTACCAGTGCTTCATTCCGATCAGGGGACGCTCGGCCCGTTGGAGCCAGAGGCCCAGCTCGCCGAGCCGCCACTGTTCGGGATGGTCTGGGCAGGTAATTGAATGGCCTTAGAAGGATTTCACCAGGTCAGTGTTCCTCGCCAGTTTAATTTTGCAAGTGCTTGTTAGGTTTGTTTCTATTACACAATTTGGGATTGGTTTAATCACAAACGCGAACTCGGATAGCGACCCTGAGTTTAAGGGGTTTTTTGCATAACATCTATTAAGACTTTAAATTGGTACTGGTTCTCCGCTAAAGATTACGTTGTCATGACATGCTAATATGTATTAAGAGTAATCTAATTCTTAAGTAACATCCACGATTCTGTGTAAGTTATGTACCATAGAAGTCAAGAGTAAATAAGTATTGGTAACACTTAGCACTTACAATATGAAAGAAAAATATTATATATTTATTTTGAATAAACTGAATTGGCTTTGAGACAACAAAGAATCTTTTTATTTCTACCAACGTAAATAGTTTTCAATGGCGCCCACTATTGTGATTAAATTAACCCAAATTTGTTATTTAATGTAATACATACTGAAATTTTGTTTTAAGTAACTAGTTTAAAGTGAAAAATAACATGTCTACGGTAAAGTGTAGGAAGTAATGTTTTGTGGACATAAATAACCTATATGGTTGTGTAGTTTATAAAGTTTAAGTGCATTTACAAAAATTAAATTTTGTAGAAATTTTGATGCAACAAACTTAAATCCATTTTTATTAGGGTTTGTTTTATTTGTTCACATACTATAAAGTAATTACTTATAGTTTACTTATTACTATTACTAATAATTTACAGTACTTATATTTGATAATCTGAAGTAAACAAAGTGTTGTTTTATTATACAAATAAGAAAATAAGAAATAAAATACAGTGGATTTTACTTCTTGTGGAAAATGTAAAAGGATGTATGGATAAGTTTATTGGTCTTAACATTGAACATGCATTGCAAATATTTTGTTACAAATTGTGGTAAAAATAATTAAATGTAAACTATAAGATAGAAATTTAACATTGTTAAAGGAGATAATTTAATAAGTAACTAAGGTATTTGGTGTTCAGATAACAGTTTAAAGGTGATTTGTATATTGGTCACCAATCACTTGGAAAATTATTTTTATTTCCTCAAGTAGGGTGACCATGACTTTGAAAAATTTTTTAGGACAAATTTATTTTGTTTTGTTTATCTTCAGTGGAGAACTTAGCAACAATTAATATATTAAAAATACTTAAATTTATTTGTTTTCAACGTAGGTTTTTTATAGCTTTTCGATAATTTTTTTTTGGTTTTCATTTTAAGATGGATTGGAACATAGTGCACCTTTATTCGTTGCATCGTGACGAGTTGGTCTATGAGGTTACTATTCGTGGCGAAAAACCTGAGGACACAGTTTTGAAATTGAGAAAACAGTTGAAAGGTTTGATAAACGACTTTAAGCCTGGTGATATTTTAGGCGACGACGACGCGCTTCCAGCGAAGGAGTTGCCGGTTATTAGCGACAAATTAAAAGACCTTCGGAAACGCATCGATGACTTTGAGTCCTCCGGTGAACGAAGTTTGTTGGCTCGCGCTAGGGCTTTGTTTTGCCATTCTTGGTTTAGGTTGGATAGGGTGAATGCGGAGGCAGAGGCTGACGTCAAGGCGAAGTTTGGCCTCATCGAGGTCTTGAAGAATTTGCGTCAGCGGCTGGATTCGCATGAATCTGGTTCATCGTTCTCATCTTTGTCACCACCAGCAAATGACAAAGCGATGGAACCTCAGGTGCCAGGGTCATCTGCAATCGCTTGTTCGGCGGACTCCAACGTCGCCAAGTGGAAGATACAGTTTGACGGCATGGGAAATCCCCGTAGTTTTATAGAGTCGGTTACTGAACATGCTATTGCTTATAATGTTTCTGAAGAAAAATTATTTAGATCTGCCTTTTCTCTATTTTCAAATCAGGGTCTGATCTGGTACCGAGGCATCAAGGACCAAATCTCCTCTTGGCAAGACCTCAGTTCTTTGCTTTTGGAGGATTTTGAAATTGTCGGCTACGATTATCGTCTAATGGGGGAGATTCGGTCTAGGACCCAAGGTCAAGATGAACCCGTTCATATTTATTTCGCAGTCATGAGTTGTTTGTTTTCACGACTGAAGAAACCTTTGTCCGAAGAAGATAAGGTAGAAATTTTACTAAACAATGTTAGGCCAATTTTCACGGATCAACTGGCGTTACAAAATTTTGAAACGGTGAAGGATTTGAAGACCGTCTGCCGTAGGTTAGAGGCAGCACGACAAAAAACAAGTTTGTTTACTGAGCCACCCAAGACCTCGAGTTTGAATCCCGAGTTAGTTTATAAGGGTAAAAGTAAGACACCGGTTAGTGTAGTAGGGAACAAACCTACACAAAGTTACAGACAACCGAACAAGAACAACTTTGTTCGGACACCGGAAAATAAACCCAAATATTTTGATGCAAACAAAAAGGTCGGGTTTTGTAATAGGTGTAAAGTGAACACTCATTCTCGAGCACAGTGTACGGCTGACGACAAAAGAGTGAAGTGCTTCAATTGTGGTGAGCTCGGTTATACAGTTAGGTCGTGTCCCAAGTGTAACGTAAAGCCAAAACTAATAAGTTTAAACCGTGGTGAAACCACTTCAGGTAGGGCCGATCCTGAAGATTGGAGATATTGGCAAGGTTTAGTGGTAAAATACTTTGAATCACATAACGTCGCCCCGGTTTTGTTTGAACCACATTCTAGTGATATACGACCGTATTTAAATGTAAATTTATTGGATTTGACAATTTGTGGTCTTTTAGATTCAGGCGCAGCTGTTTCCATAATTGGTAACGGAGCTCACACACGATTAATAAACGCGGGTTATCCAGTGGAATCTTCCACGGACTCTAAAGTTACCGTCGCTGATGGGTCCGAGTGTGACACAATCGGTTTCATGACATTACCTATAACTTTTAATGATGTTACAAAAATAATTCGATTTCATGTAATACCATCAATCGTCTCAAATATTATTTTAGGCGTAGATTTCTGGAAAGCTTTTAATTTAATGCCAGAGATATTTAAAAGCATAGCGTACGTTAACTCACCTCCTGATTTTTTAGTTAATTCTTCAAATTTGAGTGGTCCGGTAACTTCTGTCCAATCTTTTCAGGATCTGTCCTTGCTCCAGAAGGAATTGGCAGATTCAATGATTGAAAGTTTTAAGGACATCTCGTTCGAACGTAAGGGTTTGGGTCGGACTAGTTTGATTCAGCACACGATTGACACCGGTGGTTCTCCTCCCATAAAGTGTCGACCATATCCAATGTCCCCAGAGAAGTTAGGTCAACTCCACAAGGAGTTAGACCGGATGTTGGAATTGGATGTGGTCACCAAAAGTGAGAGCCCGTGGAACAATCCTGTGCTGATGGTGCCAAAATCCGACGGTTCCTGGCGTTTTTGTTTGGATTGCCGTAAGCTGAATGCTATCACCAAAGGTGACGCTTACTCCATTCCATACATTCCGCAGATCCTGGACAGCCTGAAAAACGCTAAGTTTATTAGCAGCGTTGATTTTAAAGCCAGTTTTTGGCAAATTCCTTTGGAAGAGGCTGCTCAGGAAAAAACGAGTTTCACTGTTCCCGGACGAGGACTGTTCAAATTCAAAGTTATGCCTTTCGGACTTTGTGGCGCACCCGCTAGACAACAGAGACTGATGGATATGTTGTTTGGGCATCCATTTTGTAGTGACGTCACAAAGGGCATGATTTTCTGCTATGTTGATGATATAATTGTGGTGAGTGAGGATTACGAGACGCACCTTCTATTGCTGAATAGGTTGCATGATAGGATTAAAAGTACGTCTTTGACCATAAATTTTGAAAAGAGTAAGTTTTTTAGGCGTACTTTGAAATATCTGGGTTATGTCGTGGATGAGTGCGGTTTGAGAACGGATCCGGATAAAGTGAGCGCGATACTGAATTTTCCAGTACCATCGAACCCCAAAGAGGTAAAAATGTTTTTAGGAACGTGTTCGTGGTACCGTAGGTTTATAAGGAATTTTTCAACTATCGCTGCTCCTTTAAACGCGCTGACGAGCACCAAGGTCAAGTTTAATTGGAGCTCGGAGGCAGACTCCGCTTTTAACGACCTCAAAAACGCGTTAGTTTCGGCTCCGGTTTTAGCCTGTCCTGATTTTGACCAACCTTTTACTGTACACTGTGACGCCTCAAGTTATGGAATAGGCGGTATGTTAACACAGGTACAGAACGGAGAAGAGCACCCAATTGCATACATCAGTAGGTCTCTTAATAAAAACGAGCGAAACTACAGTGCGACGGAACGCGAAGCGTTGGCAGTAATTTATGCGGTCGAAAAGTTTGAGCCCTATTTAGGGACGCGCGAGTTCACTGTCATAACGGATCATGCGTCGTTGCAGTGGTTCCTTCGGCTCGAAAACCCCACTGGTCGTTTAGCACGATGGGGATGCCGGTTATCACAATACAACTTTAAGGTCGTGCATAGGAAGGGAAAAGACAACGTCGTACCGGACGCGTTATCACGTTTCCTAGCAGTCGAAGCGATTGTTGACGACAGTGGAGACGACTGGTACGACCGAATTTTTAAAAGTTGTCAAAGTAATCCGCTAAACTTTCCGAACTATAGAGTGGAAAATGGCACGCTGTATCGGTTTAGTAAGTCCAAGTACAATTTGACTCAGGAGTTCGATTGGAAGGTGGTTGTGCCCAAAGCACAGCGAGCAAAAGTTATTGCTGATCATCACGAGCCACCTGCGTTCGGACATTTCGGCGTGTTTAAAACTCACAGAAAACTTTCTCTGCAGTTTTACTGGCCAGGAATGTACCGTGACGTGGTGGAATTCGTGAGGAACTGCGGTACTTGCGCCGCGTACAAGCACTCCACGCGACTAACTCCAGGGCTCATGGGCCAACCGAAACAGTGCTATAGGCCGTTCCAAGTTCTCTCGGTAGATTTAGTGGGTCCCTTGCCTAAGTCACGCTCGGGTTTTGTTCATCTTTTGGTGGTAACTTGCTGTTTCTCCAAGTATACAATGCTTTTTCCTTTGCGTCGTGCGACTAGTGCTTTGGTGGCTAAGGCGTTTGAACATTTTGTCCTTTTAGCACATGGAGTTCCTGAAACCGTAATTACCGATAATGGGGTTCAATTTACGGGATCGGAATTTCGTGGGCTATTAGAACGTTATAACGTCCCCAGGGTACATTATGGCCCACGATACACGCCACAAGTCAACCTAGTCGAGCGATATAATAAAACTGTTATGACAGCAGTTTCGTCTTATGTCAAGGACGATCATAGGACTTGGGACGTGAATCTGTACAAGATACAGTTCGCGTTAAATAGCGCTGTAAATGAGTGCACAGGGTTTTCGCCATTCTTCTTAGTGCATGGTAGGGAGCCGATCATAAATGGTTCATTTTATATAAAGTCGCAAAAAGGCGACTATGAAGTAACGATGCCTAGGGAGGAATATGCGGGCGAGTTCGGTATTTTAAAGGAGGTCTTTGAAAAGGTCAGGGAGAGGATCCTTAAAGCGCATCAGACAAATGCGAAGTATTACAACACCCGCAGACGACCAATGACCTTAAAGGTAGGTCAGGAAGTGTGGAAACAAACATTTGTCCAAAGTGATGCCGCGAAATATAAAGCCTCCAAACTCGCGCCAAAGTTTGAGAAGTGCATAGTGGCTAAAATACTTTCTCCTCTAGTCTACGAGTTAGTATCACTAGATGGAAAACCACTAGGTGCTTGGCATATTTCGAAGTTAAAGGTGCGTTACTAGCCTGCCATGCCGTAGGCCACTTTTAGTGTGTCGGTGTCTCTTCGGAGCTCCGGCGATGCCAAGGCGAAAAACCCTTTCTTTTCTTTTTTTTCTTAGCTAGAAAGCCTAGTTAAATTAGTTTTAAGGGTTTTATGCTTGCTCAAGCGTACTAGAGCGCATGCTTCTAGTTTTGTTTTGTACCTACTTTAAGTAAGTTATTTTATAAGCTTTTATTTACCAACCCGAGGATAGTGCGTTGACGGTTGAGTAAAATTTATATATTACAACTCGAGCGGTCTTACTCCGCAAAGACGGTTGCTTTTGTTACCAACCCGAGCTGATGTTGCGTTGACGGTTGCTTAAAAACAAAATATGTTCTTTCACAACTCGAGGGTTTATCCCGAAGACGGTTGATGAGGTCAATTAATATTGGTGAACCAATATTAATGACATTTTTTTTTTAGGAAATTTTGTCCTACATTTTCATAAGGTAGGGAGTTACGAGTGTCTCCTATAAAACTCTGGGGGTTAGTGACAGCGGTGGCAAAAGTAAATAAACTTGTTTGCTACACTATATTAGATGATGGATGATTGATAAGATTAGAAAGGAGTTTGGATAGTTGATGGGTAAAAGGTGAATGAATGAAAGGAGTATGTAAGCAGATAAATACGCATTTCCGGATGGATCAATAACATTAGTCCTGAAGTTGGCGGGGTGGGGAGTTTGAAGATCAGGAATTGGTTTAAATAGGATGGGTTTTTTTTT
Source organism: Eudonia mercurella (assembly GCA_963082485.1). Classification (NCBI taxonomy): domain Eukaryota; kingdom Metazoa; phylum Arthropoda; class Insecta; order Lepidoptera; family Crambidae; genus Eudonia; species Eudonia mercurella. Next base: position 16,788,333 of record OY720038.1, on the reverse strand, counting down.
ATTTTCCAAGACTACCGTATTTGGTGATTTGTACCGGAAATTTGTTACCCACCACCATACCGTAGTTTGTTTGGGAGTTGTTTTTTTTGTGGGTTATGGCTATGGTGTTTTAGTTGGTAAGTTGTTTGTTTACCCACCATGCCGTAGGCCACGTATGTGTGTCGGTGTCTCTTCGGAGCTCCGGCGATGCCAAGGCAAACCCTTAGGTTAGTTTCTATATTTTTTTTGTTTGTCTCATTGCAAATTTTCTAGATGTTTTTTGGTCAATGTTGTACGCTCCTCTGGTAGGATTTTATTTACTGACGCTGAGGGCAGCGTAGTTTCTCACTACGTTCGAAACTTTCATTGGAGGGGGTGTATTGTAACGTTGCAAATTTTGACGTATAGTTATTTATAGAATAGTAAAATAAACTTTCAAAACAAACTTATTAATTCTGTTGAGTTTAGTTCTGAAGTGTCTCAATAGATGGCGCGAGCAGTCTCGAAAATGTTGTGGATGCGATAGTGATCGATTTCTTCATCTTTGGTGTGGTTGTTTAAAAAGTAAAAAGTCGATTGAGACGACACGAACTGTCAGGGAGACAGCCGGTCGCGTTGGCATTTTGGAGATTGATTTTTGAGAGGAAGGACAAGTTCATGATGGGGCGAAGCCCCAGGGCTGGGAAAAATCTGTAATCATCGGCCCTCATTTCAATAGAAATGAATCATTATCATATTTAAAAATTTGGTAAGTTCATTTCTGAGAATTTCGTTCGTTTATTTTTTGGTTAGATTCCGCTATCATGGCCATGTGTCTTCCAGGGTCAGGAGAGGGAATTTGCAGGATGTCTTTGGCTGAAATATCAACAATGGACTCATAAGTTGAAGAATCAAAAGACGCCTGCATGTAAGTTAGCCACTTTCTAAATTTCCAACTTGGCATCTGAAAAGGTATATTTGTAATTCGTATATTCATCCACATGGTTGTTGTTTCAGAATGGGATATTATTATTTATAGTTAAATATACATTCATAGTGATGGTCGTGTTCATGTCCATAACATTTGATCTCATTGATATTTTATGAAGTAAAGAAGAGCTTATTCATAAACGCATCCTATCCACATGGGTGTGAAAGGCCATGTTCCACCGGGAATGCTGATAGGCTGAAGGAAAGTACCAGTGCTTCATTCCGATCAGGGGACGCTCGGCCCGTTGGAGCCAGAGGCCCAGCTCGCCGAGCCGCCACTGTTCGGGATGGTCTGGGCAGGTAATTGAATGGCCTTAGAAGGATTTCACCAGGTCAGTGTTCCTCGCCAGTTTAATTTTGCAAGTGCTTGTTAGGTTTGTTTCTATTACACAATTTGGGATTGGTTTAATCACAAACGCGAACTCGGATAGCGACCCTGAGTTTAAGGGGTTTTTTGCATAACATCTATTAAGACTTTAAATTGGTACTGGTTCTCCGCTAAAGATTACGTTGTCATGACATGCTAATATGTATTAAGAGTAATCTAATTCTTAAGTAACATCCACGATTCTGTGTAAGTTATGTACCATAGAAGTCAAGAGTAAATAAGTATTGGTAACACTTAGCACTTACAATATGAAAGAAAAATATTATATATTTATTTTGAATAAACTGAATTGGCTTTGAGACAACAAAGAATCTTTTTATTTCTACCAACTTAACTAGTTTTCAAACGTGAACAAAAAATAAATAATTTACAAAATTACACTAGGAGGTACAGATAGGAGACGATGCAAAGGAGGTGGAGGTGGTTCGGCGCAACGGAATAACAATGCACTTGATGGTTTAAAGGTCTATATTGATCTGTCTCTTATAACTAACGTTACAATATTATATAGGGAGTGTGATGCGTGTGTACTAATACGGTGTACACACACTACAACGAAAATGTTTTTTATTTATTTGGTGCACTATCTAACACTTAATAATACGTATAAAGATTCCACTGCTGAGCCTTTCAACGTGAACAATTAGCATATGGGGGGACATGGGGCTATAACCCACCACGCACAACTTCTCATACAAGTTTATAGAGACGCTCATGTGCGTCTGACTTTTGCTCAATTGCTCAATGTTCCTTCCAAAGCCTAGGAGCTAAATATTCGGCCACCCATCTTCTTAAGATACGTGTTTCTCAATCGCAACGCTTAGATAAAATTCTCTGCGCTATCGTACTTCTACAAACATATAAAAAAATTTAAAAAAATTATTGAAAAAAAAAATTTAAACGCGCAGAGAATAAAGTTGTTGGGAGTTGAGAGTGTAGCAGATTTATTCTAGTTTGTTTATAATTAACTTCTTCTTACAAAAGTAGGCTCTAAATAGACGATATTTAAGTTTTAAGTCGCGTGGACCTTGGGGTTTGACGGAATTTCGCTCCGGGCGTTAACGCCCGGTTAGGGTCTGAGGGTTAACTTTAATTTGTTATGAAATTTTTAAGTCAATATTTATATTGTAACGTCACATCAAAATCTACAGGTCACAGCCCTAGTAGTTAAGTAACCTTTGTGTACTTACATTTATGATCACTGCTGCTTGCTTATGACATAACAAATTAAAGTTAATTATTAAGTCTTAGTAACAACACATACAAGATCTAGTTCAGATACACTTTGGATCTTTTCATTTTACCACACTTTCATGTTACATGTTGTAGAGACGCTCATGTGCGTCTATGTTACGACTGGCTTCACTGGCCGTCCCTTCAATAGCATAGTATTTTTCGTGATAGCTTGATGTTGACCTCAGACGGCCATTAACAACATGTGGGAGTTTTAAACCGTTAACCCATCACTTTGCCCTCACCTGACCGTCGCCCCCGAGCTGCCGGTGCCGCTGAGCCGCACCACGATGCGGGACCCGTCCTCGAATATGATGCGCAGACCCTGCAAAACAGAACCAATTAATCAAGGTCTTGTCGGGTCAGCCATCTTATTATAATAATACCATCTAAATACATAAATTTATTAAAAGTGATTATTATAAAGTGGCCATTTTCTGCTCAAAATGGCCACTTTATAATAATCACATATTGCTATATGGCATCGCATTGACCTACGCAATCGACCAAATATTAGTATTATTATTATTAGCGGGATTTTGCCATTATTTTTGTGTCATCATCATCATCATCATCTCATCCAAAAGACGCCCACCGCTGGACAAAGGCCTCCCCCAAGGATCTCCACAACGACCGGTTTGGTGCTGCTCGCATCCAGCGGCTTTATCGTAGTTTTTTTTGTGTGTATCCAGTAAAAAAAACCTCTAAATAACTAAGTTACTACTAAAATAATAATAATCGTCGTTTATTTTGAAACATAATCTTATTGAAATGAAACAACTTTTACGGATCTACTCGCGTTTATTTTACACATTACTTTTTAATGTTTATCCTGACGTTTCGAACCCTTTGGAGGGTCCGTAGTCACAGCGAGACTGAAGTGTTGGTCGTCTCTTAATTAGTTAGTAGCTTGTATACCCTCATTTAAATTTAATCAGGTGCGTTCCGTTTTACGCAGAAAGAGCTTACAGTATCTTTTAGTCTGGCAGTATGGTGTTGGGGCAAGGATTTAATATTATGTATGATGGGATCCCATGCTGGTGGTAGATTCCAACCATCTTCTCTATTGAAATTAGGATGTTTTTTAATTTCAATAGCCTCGCGTATCATCTTAGGGATGAATCGAGTATTTGTGGTTTATCAAATCTGATGAAATGGTTGGGCCCTTCTAGGGCATGTTCGCATACTGCAGACTTATTTTCGCGCCTATGCTTGACGTGTCGGCTATATGTTCTTTAACGCGTGTAAAATAAACGCGAGTAGATTCATAAAAGTTGTTTCATTTCAATGTGTAGTGTTCGCGTAAACTTTAGAAAACAATACATAATCTTGTATTCAAAAATAAAGTAGGAAGTAGTAAATAATAGTTAATAATAGATAATAGAATCGTGTGATTTTATAACAACATATGTAGTCAAGGAGCTAAAATTTCAGTAGATATAAAAAAAATATTATTATTTTAAACATGCGTTGCCTGCAACAATATAAAAAAATCGATACCTCGTTTTAAGTATAAAACGTCAGAAGGAAGACATGTGTGGTTTTTAAGGCAAATATGTAAATAAGCCTAAAGAAAAAGTTGCGTTTAAAACTCTATTTCTAAAGAAGTGGCGTTTGTGTTGTTTTAAAATCACACGATTCTTTAAGTACGACAAGTAAGTTAGTAGGTTATATCCCTCTTTATACAATTTGTAAACTCCAGACAGCTTAAAGATTAGTAAATGGATTTCAAAATGTATCGCATGCCATTACTTTAAAAATGTTATCGCCCACCTGCTTCATAGACACGCTCTGATCGATAGGATCCATGTACGAGAAGTTGTCGGCCAACTTGACGGCGTACACCTTCCCGGCGGCCTCGTGCACGGAGCCCACGAACCCGGGCGCGGTGATCTGCCGCTCCAGGGCTTGCATCATCTCGGTGCACGGGTCACTGGCGCATTCTTCGTAATCGTATCTAGTCGTGAAGTTTAATTATTAAAACATGACTACTGACCAGCGATGGACATTTGTGTAACCCTTTCAATGGGTAACCCCTTCAACTCGGTAATCTTTTCAGAAGGGCAACGAAAGAGAACGCCTTCAAGTTTTTAAGGGATACCCGAGCAAGCTTGAAGGACTTTCATTTTGATAAGGGTTTTAGAAAACTCGCGTTATCAGTGCAGTTGCAACAAACAATAAGCAAGTACACAATAATACAGAGATAATCTCTCTCACTTCTTTATCACTTGCCAAGTTAATTTAGAACGTATGTTCATAACATTAAGAACCATAGCATTGTGAAACTGACCGGTGGGCGTCAAAAATATCATATCTGCACTGAAGCTACGTTCAGTTTTTGAACGGGTAACCAAAGGGTTACCCGTTCAATCGCTATCCTTTGGCTTATTATTTCGAATTGAACGGTTTCGAATGCGCAACGGGTTTGAAAGCAAACCCCTTAAAGAACCCATGAATGGGTTACGAGACCTGACCCTGCTGGCCAGCGCGACCCACAGCCTGTCCTTTTCTGCCCGTTTCTCTACAATACGTTTATCTTATACACGTCGTCTTTACTGACCTGGTCAAGTAATTCCTCCCAAACTGTGCCCAGTGCTGCTTTAGTATATCCTCGATGGACTTCTGTGTAGCAGCGACGACGCTGCTCATAAAGTAATTCCTCCTGAATGCATCCATCACTGCTCCAGGATGTCTTCGGCGAATAGATAGACTTTTGCCCTCTTTTGATCATTGGGTCATCGTCTCTACTCACCTGGTGAAGTGATTTCTACGGAACTGTGCCCAGTGCTGCTTCAGGATATCTTCAACAGACTTCTGTTAGACAGCTACCACGCTGAGTCAGGCCAGTGCGGCCCATAGCTCATTCTTCACACTAAGTCTATTTTTTATACATCTTTACTCACCTGACGAAGTAATTCCGCCCGAACTGCGCCCAGTATTACTTCAGTATATCCCCCACGGACTTGTGTATAGTCGCGCCCAGGCCAAGCCAGACTAGCGCGGCCCACAGCCCGTTTTCTGCCCGTCTCTATACATCACGTCTGTCATACATGTATAGGCTACATGTATAGATATGTCGACATTCTGACCAAGTGAAGCAGTTACTTTTTAATTAAGGGGGTGCAGCGCGGAATTTCGAAAATTTACGTGTTTTTAAGTCACTGGTGCTAGGCGCTGAATAGGTCATATACATTAAAAGATCTAGTGTAGGCTTGATCCTTTCACAAGGGCATGGTTGTCTTGGAATTTGAAACAAATACCCAGAATCTGCATTAACAATACGTAAAAGTAATGATATATAAAAACTTATTTCTTCAGAAACTTTGTAAATACAGCACAAATGAAACAATGATCCGACATCAAAATGTTTGTATTGATATTCCGCAGGGCACTGTTGTCTTATTTTTCAATTAAAAAATATGAATATGAAAATATTAAGACCCAAACGCCTATGATTTTACGAAAGTAAACATTGCTCTAATTAAATCACCAGCCTACTCTGTACAGATATTAGTGTGCGTGCGTATTCTTGTCGTGCGCCGTTGTCACACCACTGCCACGCGGCGCTCGCTTGCTATCATAAAGAAACTTGAAACTCGCAGTTTTGCGTCCGCGCTGCACCCCCTTAACTGTGCTCACTACTGCTTGATGATGTCTTCGACGGAACACATAAATTTCTTTGCTGCTGTGCCTAGTTCCATCACTGGTCTACACATGACGTATACACTCCACTGACCTGGTGAAGTAGTTCCTGCCGAACTGTGCCCAGTGCTGCTTCAGTATATCCTCGACGGAGTGGTGCGTGGCCGCGACCACGCTGAGCCAGGCCAGCGCGGCCCACACGCCGTCCTTCTCCCGCACGTGGTCGGAGCCGGTGCCGAAGCTCTCCTCGCCGCAGAGGGACAGCCGGCCGGCGTCCATCAGGTTACCGAAGTACTTCCAACCTGGGGGACGTTGGTAGAAGACGTCAGATGCCATACGAAAGAACTAGATAAAATATTACTGGAAAAAAATTTATCTGTTCCAGGAAGCTCGAGTGTGAATCGAACCCACAACCTTTGGATTACCGGTCCAATGTTGGTGGTAGTCCCCGTCCCCTACTAGAGTTTCAGAGGCAGAAATGGCGGAAAACGTGAAATTGAAATCGGAAACCCGAGGTCGTCGGTTCGGTTGGGTCGGTTGGAGAGATCAAGGCCTGAAGAACCCTTTCCTTATAAAATGTTCAAATAATTTTTAACGCAAATTTTGTTGCGAACAAATTACAAAAACACAAATGTCGAAAAAAAATTCTACGAGCAGGATTCGAACCTGCACCCTTCTGGCACTTCGGGTCAGGTGCTCCTCCAATCGAGCCATCGTAACTCTAACCAGTCCACCGAAATTATTCCAAACTCTTCATTTTGAAAGCCAAAGGCACCCATTTAATATCAACAACTACCGGCTGGCTACTACGTGGCTGGTTAGAGCCACGATGGCTCGATTGGAGGAGTACCTGACCCGGAATGTCAGTAGGATGCAGGTTCAAATCCTGCTCGTGGAAATTTCTTCAACCCTTTCCTATTTTCTTCTTTTTTGAAGCCGGCACTTCATAACCGTGCCGCCTCTTTGCGGGAGGTACACATAAAAAACCTGGTTAACGAGGGATAACTTACCCGTGGGCACTTCGAAGATCTCTTTCCCCTTGGCGGCGGCCACGCGGTCCACGGCGGCGGCGGTGGGCATGCTGCGGGCGAAGCCGCGCACGCCGCTCGCGCGGAAGTACGGGATGTGCTCCAGGTGCGCCGCCAGCACCGCCAGCGAGTCCGACGGGGTCACGAAGAACGCGTCGCGACCGATTATCATGTTGCGGTCACCTGACAATAATGACATTATTTTTTTTTATACGTAGCACGGCAAATGACTCCAATTCACCTGATGTTAAGTGAATATGGAATCCAGATGCGACGACAACTGGTGCAGCGTGAAAACAACGCAGCATCAGTTATCCGAGGTGCCTTCACGCCTCGTTTGAAGGACCCCATTTCATAGGAAGAAGGGAAAACGTGTGCTGGCAAACTATTCCATGTTTTGGAGGTGCGACAAAAATACGAGTCACCAAATTTCTTAGTGCGCGATGGTTGTGAGACAGTGAAGCGGTGACTCCGGAGAACAACTTATTCATTACTAGCTTGAAAAAGGACAAAGTATTGAAAAAAATTCAGAACGGGATTCGAACCCGCACCCCGTGACATGCCGGGTCAGGTCCACTGCAACTATACAAACACAACGAGTGCCATTGTTTCACGCCGATATTCTGTGGTCGGGTGGTACTACGCCGGGCGAGCAGGCCCATTTCGTGCTGCAACGCAGCGTGGCTCTACCACTCAGACAGTGTCGCTCATTTAGCACCACCCACGGTCACGTGTAGGGTCTCAAGGGTGCCGCCTGTGGAGGCTGGTCTGCTCTTGCATACTACTATTTTTATTATTACTAACTATTGTTTAACTTTGTTTTTTTTCTTAGACAATTTTTTACCGTTATTAGTAATAATAAATACGTTTATTGCTTTCAAAAAAACTAGTATGTAGGTAACAATTCCATACTTATAACTAAAGAAAAAACATTAGATACACATATTTCATGGAAGAGCATACATAGGTAGATCATTATATAAATTTTGAAGGCAAATGGAGGCGGCTCAGCTAGTTCTGACATATGACAGCGCTGATTTTCAGCCGCTCCCACTCCTCTAAGGTCTATTGTGAGGGTTGAGTTACGAGGGCTTAAAACAGTTAGCAAAAATAATTCCTCCAAAAAGCCAAAAAAATAAGAAAGAACGGCGAAGTATGAGTAGCACTCTGTCTATAACTGTTTGCGTGCGTGTAACTGTAATGTGTGTGTGAGGTGGGTGTGTATCTGTTTGTGTGTGGTGGATGTGTATGTGAGTGTGGGTGTCTGTTTGTGTGTGTGTGTATTGAAGTGATGTGTATGAAGTGGGCAACACTGCCATAGTACTCACTTTGCTCCTCTAAATTGTTATTTCATTTCATTTATTAAGCTGTGCCTGTGGCTTTAAAGTTATTGTATTGTGATTGTTACTGGTTCAGTAACCTGTGATATCGTTATCAGTGAATATTCTTCAGCTGTGCAGCTATTAAACACAAAAAGCTAAGTGGAATTATTTACCCACAATTCCTTCACAATTAGGAAAGTGACACGAATACCCACATTTTCTCATAACATTCTATGTCAAGTTCAAGTGACAGTATTGGAATTGATTCTGACAGCTGTCAAATTCAACTGGCAGCTGTCTTTTCCATTTTGAAGGATCAAAAAGTGTTGCCACTCAAAGAAATTTACTACTTAAATCGGAGTTCGGTCAATATACTGTTCTTCTTATTGAAAAGGACAATTGTGTGTGCCGTTATTTGATTTTGACGACAACAACGCAGAAGTTATTAATCAAGTATGAATCCTAAAATGAGAAATATTCAAAAATGTGCTGGCTGTGCGCTTAATTTGACTACCCACGAGAAACTTAGGTGTGCTAACTGTGGACTTGAATATCATTATGATTGCGTTAATACTGGTGCTAAACGCTTTTCAGACGTTACCAAGGAACAGAAATCTTCCTGGGTTTGTCCGACATGTCGAGTCAAGCAACCTAGAGGTGATAACACAGATACCCCTGTTCGTGGAGTAACTTCTGGTTCGGGAGAGGATAGTGATATATCTAATGTCACCATTCGCCGCACCAAATCATCGTTATCCGCACATATTACACTGGAGAGTGTAAAATCTTTAATTCAAGAGGCGTCTGACAATTTGTTGGCAAAGTTGTAGGAAAAAGTAGCTAAGATAGTAGATGTGAAAACCAGAGAAATCTTCAAGGAAATTAGTGAGCTAAAGGATTCTTTAAATTACTTAAGCGACGAGCAGGAAGACTTGAAGAAGCAGATAAAACTTAGGTGTGACGAGATCAAGGTACTCTCTGAGGAAAACACTCAAATGCGGATCAAGGTATCTGATATTAGCAGCCGCTTAATTGTTATGGAACAGCACTCAAGAACGAGTAATGTAGAGATACAGTGCATTCCTGAACACAAAACGGAAAACTTGATAAATGTTGTGGTTCAGATCAGTAAAGTCACTGGCAGCGAAGTCCAAGACAATAATATACACAAATGTACCAGAATAGCCAAGTTAAATTCCGAGAGTAAGCGACCACGTTCAGTAGTTGTTAAATTTTCAAGTCCGCGTATCAGAGATTCATTTATAGCAGGCGTTGTAAGTTTTAACAAAAAGAACGGAAGTAACAAGCTGAATACTAGCCACGTTGGTATTGGAGGCGAAAAAAGAGCTATATATGTTGTTGACCACCTAACACCTGAGATGAAAAAACTGCACGCCGAGGCCAGAATTACAGGCAAGAAGCTGGGTTATAAGTTTGTTTGGATTAAGAATGGACGTGTGTTTATGCGGAAGACTGAAGCCTCGGAACATATCATAGTTAAGAGTACGGCTCAGTTAGAGCTGCTAAAGTAGATTATTATTATTATTTTCTTTTTTGCTTCTAGTCTATTATTTTTTAAAATTTGTTAAAGTGAATAACTTAAATATCTACTATCAAAATGTTAGGGGACTTCGTAGTAAAACTATAAATGTTAAGTTAAATATTGTTAATAACGATTTTGATATAATTGTATTTACTGAAAGCTGGCTAAACGATAGTGTATTTGATGGTGAGGTTTTCGATAATAGGTACGTTGTGTATAGAAGAGATAGAGCGCAGAATCATAATAACTTTAGGAATGGAGGTGGAGTGGTGATAGCGGTTAAGGCTAGTATATCATCCTGCCGTAAACTTGACTGGGAGAGTGAGTGTGAAGATTTATGGGTAACTTTGGATCTTGACTCTAAAGGGAAATCTGACCAAGTTGCAGTATGTGCAGTTTATCTGCCACCACCTGTAAGGCAAGAGAGACTAGACTGTTTTACTGCTAACACTAGCAATGTAGTGAATGTTGTTCATAATGTGATAATATTGGGTGATTTCAACTTGGGTGGTATTGAATGGTGTGATATTCCTGACATGACATATCTCTATCCTACGAGTAGCTGTAACTTGCAGACTAAATTAATAGACTTTGGCGAAGAAAACTATTTGAAACAATATAACTCTGTGGCTAACGTTAGCGGTAGATTATTAGACCTGATGTTTTCGAACTTTGTCGATCTTGAAGTGTCAGAAAATACTAATCCAATTAGTGTCGTAGATGTCCATCACCCTCCGCTTAATATAATAGTTAAAGTTAAAAGAAAGGAAGGATTAAAAGATAGGCTTATCCAGAGGTACAATTTCTATAAGGCAGATTATGATAATATAATAACAGAATTAGATACCATTGCATGGGTCGACCTCTTTTCATGTTGCTCGAACGTTAATGAAATGTTAAGTCTATTTTACGAGAAGATTAACATTATTATTGATAAGTATGTACAGAAATCTAGATTGAAAAATAAAAAGTATCCTATTTGGTTTAGTAAAAAATTAATATCACTCTTAAAAGAAAAAAATAAACTTAGGCTAAAAATGAAAAGATATAAAAATCCACTTAATAAAGTAAAATTTGAATCATTACGTAGAGATACCGAAAAATTAATTAGAGATTGTTATTATAAATATATTGAGTCAGTAGAGTCTAACATAGCTAAAAATACAAAATACTTTTGGACGCACTTAAAAAATATGAAACAACCGGTAAATGCATATCCATCCAGAATGTTGTTGGATGATAGAGTAGCATCGGAGGGAATAGACATAAGCAATCTTTTTGCAGATTTTTTTGCGTCAGTCTACGATACAGATAGTAGTAATATAATTTCCGTAAAGACCGTTTCTGCTAATGCACTTTGCTGCGTGACTTTTCTAGATCTGATGTTCTAACGAAGCTTAAAAAGCTTGACATACATAAGGGCGCGGGACCTGATAACCTGCCTCCGTTATTCATAGTCAGATGTGCAGTGCCGTTGTCGTTACCCTTGTGTATGTTGTACAATCAATCTTTGCTTTCTGGTGAATTTCCGGTAGTGTGGAAGCGCGCTAGAATAGTCCCCGTTTACAAAAAAGGAAAGAAGGACGATGTAAAAAATTATCGACCAGTTTCAATCCTTTCAACCCTGTCGAAAGTCTTCGAGTCTCTACTGCATCAGTTTATATTGGGCCATGTGAGCCAAGCTCTCACTGAGACTCAGCATGGCTTTGTACGTTCCCGATCAACCGCTTCTAACTTAGCAGATTTTGTTACTCACCTGGCAGAAGCAGTAGACTCTCGTATACAGGTTGATGTTATTTATACAGATTTCTCGAGGGCTTTCGATAGGGTGAATCACCAGTTTTTGTTGGTCAAATTATCGTCTTTTTATGGTCTGGGTGGTCCTTTATTGGCCTTATTAGCTTCTTACTTAAACTCTAGACAGTCGTACGTTGTAGTTAAGGGTTATGAATCACAGCCTTATGTGGCCACATCCGGTGTTCCTCAGGGGTCTGTTTTGGGGCCGCTGCTATTCAACTTGTTTTTAAATGATGTGAAGGATTGTTTCTTGAACTCCAAATGTTTTATGTTTGCTGACGATTTAAAGTTTTTGCGTAACATTAATGATGCTCATGATGTCAAAGCCTTGCAGGCGGATGTGGATAGATTGGTGCTTTGGTGCTCGACGAATGGTATGGTATTGAATACAGATAAATGCTGCCATATAAAGTTTACTCGAAAGCATAACATTGTTCAATCTAGTTACCACGTAAATAGTACTTCACTGCAGGAGGCTAGATCGGTACGTGATTTAGGAGTTACTTTTGACTCGGCACTTAGATTTGACCAACATATTGACAATGTGTGTAGATCTGCATGTAGGATGTTAGGATTTTTACATCGAAACACAAAAATTTTTAGAAAGTTAAACACTAGGAAGCTTTTATTTACCACGCTGGTCAGGGGAAGACTTGAATATTGCTCCGTAATTTGGAACCCTAGCTACCAAATCTATAAAGACCGGATTGAGGCTATCCAGAGACGTTTTACTCGGTTCTGTCTGTGTGGCAAAGACAAGACTGCTCCGTACACGGATCGTCTTAAAATTTTTAAAATTCTATCTCTGACTGATAGGCGAAAAGTACATGATATTATGTTTTTATATAAAGTGCTAAAAGGCATTCTTGATGATCCAATGTTGCTGAGCAGTTTTCGTTTTAACGTGCCTTCACGTCTGCCACGTCATCCAATACCTTTACTGAAGCATAAAACGTACCGTACCAATTTGGGTCACCACTCACTCATTCCTAGGTTGAGTAGGCTAATTGAGGAGTTTGTAAAAAAGGACTTTACAGTGGATATATTCCACGATAACTTACAAGCTTTCAAGGGCAAAATTTTAAAAATGTTAAAATGTTAAAGCACTTTATTTAAGTATATTTTATTTTTGTAATTTTATTATATTTACCTAATAATTAGCAATTTATGTTAATAAATTAGTATTAGGTGCACGATGAGGCCGTCTATAATTAGAGTTATGTGTATCTAATAACTTTGTATTAATAGTTTGTATTTTTTTCATGTAACTCTGTTGATGGTCCATAAATAAATAAATAAATAAATTAAAAAAAAATTAGTACTGTATGACATTGTGAAAATTTGAACTGGTAACTGATGTAAATTTGCAAACTTAGATAATGTATTATTATTTTTCTCTTTTGTTTTTTTTAACATGTTGTGATTGTCCTTAATATTTTGTGTTTTTATTTGTGATGGAAAGTATCCTTTTATGATAGGGCATTTTCCAATACTTTTGACGCTGTAAGGGAGAAGAGAGCTTGACACTTGCTGAGTTTCTTGCCGGTTCTTCTCAGTACAAGGTCGACTTACGAACCGAAGGTATAATGACGTTCATAAGAGCTATTTGTAGCCGAAACTGAATAAATAATTTTGAATTTTAAACCTACGGACGTGTGCTAGGCCTTTCATTTTTTGTAGTAAAACACTTACCGTCTCCATCAAAGGCCGCCCCCAGGTCATAGTCCCCATTCCTCACGGCGTCGACCAGGTCGGCTGCGTACGTGAGGTTGGGGTCGGGGTGCGCTCCACCGAAGTCTTCAAGAGGCACCACGCGACGGACGTTGCCTTCAGAAGCGCCGAGCTCATCCACGAATATGCGCTGAACGTAAGGACCGGTCACTGGAACATCACACTTAAAATTTAATTATAATTAACTTATTTTAGAAGGAACTCGATAGCTCAGTGGTGAACGCGCCTGGTCTACCAGTGCTGAGGTTACCATAACATAAGATGATAAAACATAGCCTAGATACAAAAAAACTTAACCTATATCATTAATTTTAGGATATACAAAAAATTTAATTATGTAATACCTAAAAAATAGGCTACTTACTTTACTTTTACTTACTGTTTGCGTATACTGCTTATTTATAGAATTATAGTCATAAAAAAGTTTTCATACCTCCATTCATAGAATCGATCAGCACGTTAAATGGCTTGGCCTGTTCTCCGCCCTGGATGAGCGCCTTGATCTTGGGGAAGTCAAAGATCTCCTTCATGTAATCCACGTAGTCCTTGACCGGGTCGATCACCACCACCGTGAAGGGGCGGTCTTGAACCTAAAAAATAAAACACAAAGCTGGAGAAAACAAGCACGAGTCGGGAGTCATGAATAACGATCTTGCCAGAAGAGCATTGTACAGACTATCCAAAACTATCAAAATTGTTTAAGGCGAAGGGTAAGGCACACTAGCACCACTAATTGATAATTTGACAATCACGAACGGACCGGATCTTTTTTTAAACATTGCGTACCGTCCGACAACAGGAAAGCATCCATAGTATTTATTTAATAATTGTGTACTACTTTTTGTTGCGTGGTTTATTCACAAAACGGGCTATCGCATTTATTCACAAACAACGGCCACTGTTGGTGTTAGCGAATTAATACAAAAACAAACGTAAAAGTAGTACACAATTATTAAATAATAGATGTTTGCCTAGTGGTGGAAGGTCCGCAATGTTTGAAAAAAAATCCAGTTTAGCAGCTATCAAATGAAATCCATTAGCGGTGCTAGTGTGCCTTACCCTTCGCCTTAAGTAAATGTCGAAAACGTCTAATCTCAATGTCGTCATCTGCCGAAAGTGGAGCACAATAAATTGCTGAGTATGATGATGAGGGCACCAAGACTTTTAATGGGGATTCAGAGGGGTTTGTATGCTTTTTTTACGAGTATAAAGGAGAAAACGCATTACGCATACAACTGCTCCCGGACTACTGGACCCCCCCTCCCCCCACCTTCCCCGTGGTGAAGGAAGAGTTACCCACTAAAACACAAAACTGGAGAAAACAAGCACAAGTCGGGAGTCATAAGTCATGACGATGAAAATTTTTCTGCACTTCTCCGTGCCCCCAGGATAATCCACGACTGTTATAACCTGTTATAACATAGTAGGGCTTTTATAAGCACCTTACCACTTAACCTCATTCCGTCCCCACTTACATTGAAAGTCTGCATGCCGATCTTATCGATGGCGCAGCTGATCTCCGGCGCGATCCTGTACTCCTTAATAGTGGTGGTGAGCTTGTGGATCTCGTTGGTGGTGGCGTCGGGGGCGGGGCCACCATTGCTACAGTTAAACTTGATGCCGAAGTCGTTGTCGATGCCACCAGGGTTGTGGGATGCAGTCAGGACTATACCACCTGGAGGGACAAGTAGTTTTTATTATCCAATCTGAACAAGAGCCATCATCATCATCAGCTCATTTAATCTCCTCACTGCTGCTGAGCCTTCCCTATGGATGGATAGGGAGAACGGGCTATAAACCACATGCAGGCACAGTGCGGATTGGCACAAGGACAAGAGCAATTGGTACTATATAGCCTATATTTTGTCCCTATATAACTGCAATCAAGCTATACCTACAATAAAGAAGGTAATAACAACAATAATGAATTCCAGAACATTAAACTTATAAATGACATCACATAATCAGTTCCGTCTCATACTTGTTGGCGATAGGATCTGTGTGTGTGTAAAGTAAAAATAGTTAAAACAGTTTGATTGTAATATAACCCTTATAGCTACAAGAGTAAGGTTGTTTTATTATAAAACATAATTCTAAGACGGTCCATATTGGCTCACCTAAAGTTTTTTACTTAAAATTGTTATTCCTACCGATTTGTAATCTGAATGATCACTCTTCCTAATTTTTTTCTTCCTAAAGTTTTTGTTCATACAATTTGTGTACTACAGACGATGTTCATAACACTTGTTTCCGAAAATTGTAATTAATAATATCACTCATGTAAATATATTTAAACTTCTACTGTTGTTTTATCCCTAAACATAAATTCAATTGTAAAGTGATGTATATTAATGTGAGAAACGCCCTAAAGTCGCTTCTGGCTGTCTGTCCGCTGTGTTTATGTCAACCTAACCCGCTCGTCGCTTCGCTCCTCGCTAACCTAATCGAATTTGTTTTGAAGTCGCTTCAAAAAGATATGACTTTAAATAATAGTGTAAAAGACGGTTATGTTGAGAAAATATAGGAAAACAAATAATAGTATAATAGATGTTTATTGCTACTGAAATTATGAAGTTGAATGACTCGGAATTATGAACATTAGAAACAGAGTAGTTAGGAATTGTGATTGTTAGGTGAAAAATGTTAGGAAGAACATTTTCGGAGTTCCAATTATCGGAGTTGAAAATTTAGGTGAACTTTGGCGCACCCTTCTAAGACATTGATTCCATACTTGCATATCACTGCACTGCAGTAACCGCTCTTCACCCTCGCGGGTAAAAGAGACAAACGCAATTTATTTTCTATAAGTTACAGATGAAAAAACAATAGTACGGTGTAAGTGGACAATTACCTGTATGCTGGACGGTAATACAAGTTAGAACTACTGTCAGGCCTCCGTCACTCATGTACTTGCGCGCGTTAGATATCGTAACCTACCGAGCGGTTGATCGCCGGCGATCTAAGTCAGCGGTATAGTAGAATAAAACAAGTAAGGTGACTCGGATCCCGAGCGAGTGATAATCACCTAAAGTTGTAGGACTGTCGCTTTTAATTAGAATGAGGTATCTACATATAAAATAAGAACATACTTAGAAATATGAATTCATGGATTCCAGAGAACTCCCGATCTACCTAAACGTAGTTTGTCAACTGTACAACACAACAACTTACAATAGGTAAGTAGGTACGGTCAACAGCAGATCACGGTAACACTTGCAGTTTGATATTAGTACTTATGCCCACAACATAAGAGCAGTACAAAGTCCAAAGTGTTTAGTCTGACTGTACGTAATTAGTAGTCCCTATCTACTGACCCTGATAGGTAGGGTATGGCAGCTGGAACTACGGGTCCGGCTGTCTTTTCAAGGGTACCACGGGAGTTCCGGATCCTAAGCCCCCTGTCGGTTATGCCTTCGCGGGCGTCTCCGACAGGTTCCGGACATGGGTTGGACTCGTGGTGGCGCGTGGTTAGCTGTAGAAGTGGGAATGTTCGTCTGCCTGGTTGATGTGGCCAGGCTTCCATTTCGTGCACAGCGAGCAGGTCCAAGTAGCGGTCTCGAGGGGCCCGAGGCGAAAGGACTTGCGGGGCACGTGAGTTGCCCATAGTTGGTTGTCATGCTCGGTGGTTTTCACTGAGCAGAGCTCCAACATCTCCGGCACTAGTCTGGATAACTAGTAGAGGTGCCCGCTAGATGCAATACCTCCGGTTGAGCCAGCCGCGTAGGATGTTGAAATCGGCAAGGTGCCTGGATAGGTACTGAGAAGTGAGTGGGCTTACAACTCCGCCACCAAAGAGGATAATTGGTAGTCAACTTAGAGTTGACGACCCGAGCAGAGGAATCTGCGAGTTGTGCTCTAGTGCAACGAGAAGTGAGCGAGCTTACAGCTCCGGTAACCTATCTGGATAATAGGTAGTGGACTATACGTGTCCACGGGGCGACTAGCTTGAGACACTAGTCTTAAAAGTACCGGATGAAGAATGCGCCTCGGTGCGTCCTGATCTGGCGTTATGACCTGACGTAGATGGTCCCTTGTGCTTGCACAAGGATGTCTGACACCTACTTTGTAACCTGATGGTTGGTAGGGGGTGTCAGTATAAACTTTAAAGTAGTGTTGAGTGGGTTGTACGTAATTAGTCCCTTGTTTTCGCGGTAGGGTGTACCGTGTAATCTAATAAATTAAATTTACAAATCCGTAGGTACATGTATTTACCTTTCTAATCCACGAAATCTGGAGTAGAACTTAACTCTTTCGGTAAATAACTATCTAACACAAAATTATGTTATATCAGGTTAGGTAAGTAAAGTAAAGAAAGAAAATTATAGACTTGAAAAGCTGCTATTTAGACATACATCCATAAACACTGCAATATCTCTTGTTTTCTTTGTAGCCATCGTTGACCGTGACTTACGTTTAACAAATTATAACCTACGAGCCGGCGACGCAGCGACGAAACATCGCTTCATTCGATTAATACATAGGATAGTTTTTATCCTGATATTCCCACGGGAATGAATGGAAACTATCAAAGTGGATGTTTGTTACTCTTTCACATAAAAACTATGGAATGGATTTGGATGAAATTCGGCATACAGATAGTTTATAACCTGGATTAACGCATAGGATAGTTTTTATCCCGATATTCCCACGGGAATGAATGGAAACTGTCAAAGTGGATGTTTGTTACTCTTTCACGTAAAAACTACAGAATGGATTTGGATTAAATTCGGCATACAGATAGTTTATAACCTGGATTAACACATAGGATAGTTTTTATATATAATAGGTAGGTATTTCTAATTACCATTTTAATATATAATATACAATAATTTTATAAATATAAATAGGTAAGTATGTACAGTACCTACCTAACTATGGTCTCATTAGTTATTTAATATTATAAAATATGCTAATGTTTGGATGTTTGTTACTCAATCACGTTTCAACTACTTTACGGATCGGGGTGATATTTGGCACACATATAGGTTAAGTCCTAGAATAAGACATAGGATACTTTTTATTCCGGCAATCCCACGGGAACGGGAACCATGCGGGTAAAACCGCGGGCGGAAGCAAGTACTTAACCCATTTAGACCTTTGTGTGTTGTTATAAATGAAACTTTAAAAGTATCTTAACCCCTTGAGTGTGTATCGACCACCAGGTGGCTGATAACAATTAAAATTCTATTGTGTCTGGTATTCGTCACTCAAGGGGGTAATTAGTGTGCATCTATATACTGTTTTTAGAGGTGTTATAACACCCTGTCAGACTAAGTGGGTTAATATTAGTAGGTACTTAATTAATATATGCTTTTAATTAAAGTAGCATTTGTTCTATTCATGAACGTTACAAAATCAAATTTAATTTATGTATTTATTTTTTGTTCAGCACAGAACAAAATATAATCATGGACCACATTTCATGATTAATCATTATCGAGAAACTTTCCGTTCAGTCTACGAATAAGTTATTGAATTGAACAGCATTCAAATGAGTGTTTACCACTGCGCCAACGAGGAGCTCGATGGCGCAGTGGTTAACGCGCCTGGTCTGCGAGTGCTGAGGTTAAAGCAACTTTCGCGAAGGCCGGTCATCGGATGGGTGACCAAAAATTTATCATCTCGAGCTCCTCCGTGCTTCGGAAGTCACGTAAAGCCGTTGGTCCCGGCTGCATTAGCAGTCGTTAACAACTACCAATACGCACTGGGTCCGCGTGGTGGTTTATGGCCCGTTCTCTCTATCCATCCACAGAGAAGGCTCGTGCCCCAGCAGTGGGGACATAAAAATGAGCTGATGATGATGATGATGATGAAAATGAGTGTTTTATAAATTAACTACCTAACAGTTTACTTTTTTTGTTTGACGTCAGTAAATTAATGTCATGTATAAAATTATATACTAGCTTCCGCCCGCGGTTTCACTCGCGTGGTTCCCGATCCCATGGGAATGCCGAGAGAAATATTTACGATTTTGGTTTTTAATATTCGTTTTGGAACGCATTCTATCTAACGTTATCACAGCATAATGCATGTATTTTTTTATTAGATTTAATTTAAAAAAGCTATTAAAAATATTCATTACAAAAAAGTTTTTTTAGAGTAAATATCATTTTTTTTATTATAAAATAAGGAAAAAGAAAATGACTGATCTACAAAATAAGTATTATTACAATATCAGTGATTATTAGATATAGGTACATCTCTTTCCTTCGGATATTTACGACCAGACCAACATGAAGAAATCAATATTATTATCATTTGATAATCTGATAACTAAATAAATACTTATACTCGTTATAGTGGGTATGTGTTATTGAGCTATTAACTATGACGAAACTTTTGTCAGCATGATGTATCACAAAATATAATGCAAAGTCATCCATATACACTATACTGTTGGTACATTACAACTCTTTAACACACCATGGTTAAATGTTCAATTGGATTTTGACTTTATGTCAAAGGAATAAAGATAAAATTAGGCAACAAGATATAATTTAGATAGTTAACTGTCAAAAACTACAAAAACATGTCAGGCTTGCCATATCCTAAAATCTAGCACACTGTTGTCCAGAGTTACTAGAGTAGCAACATTATACTATTACTATCGTCATCATCATCATCTCATTTTATGTCCTCACTGCTGGGGCACAAGCCTTCCCTATGGATAGATAGGGAGAACGGGCCATAAACCACCACGCGGGCACAGTGCAGTTGGTGGTTGTTAACAACTGTTAATACAGCCGGGACCAACGGCTTTACGTGCCTTCCATAGCATGGAGGAGCTCAAGATGATACATTTTTGGCCACCCATCCGATGACCGGCCTTTGAGAAAGTTGCTTAACCTCAGCACTCACAGACCGGGCGCGTCAACCACTGCGCCATCGAGCTCCTCATATACTCATAACTATAACTATACTATTATTGACCCCATGTTATAATCTGTATTTTGTTATTTTGTTTAACAACTTAAGCACCATATGATCGACAAGCAATTGAATTTGTATTATGTCTGGGTTTTGTGGTGGGTAACATGCAAATGCAGGTTTTGTTAGTTTTTTAGTTGAAATTTGTCTTTTAATACGTATGCTCCAAGTCTATTTGAACTTTCTTTAACACTAAAGAGCGTAATATAATGTTTGTAGTAACCTACTACTCCAACACGAATAAATAATAATAAAAAACCTACAATAAATAACTACTCCTACTATAGAAATTTGTTTGTTAGAGAGAATAAAATGTTCAAATAGTTTTTTTAACGCAAATTAACATTTGTGTTTTTGTAATTTGTACGCAACAAAATTTGCGTTAAAAAAAAATATTTGAACATTTTATAAATAGCTTGCCTACTTCTTAACTGATCTTTAATATTTGTAAAAATATTATGATCGGAAGTTAGTGACGGTAGTTGTTGACATTGAATGGGCGCCTTTGGCTTTCAAAGAAAAAGTGTTGAATAATTTCGGCGGGCTGGTTAGAACCATGATAGCTCAATTGGAAGAGCACCTGACCCAGTATGTCAGAAGGGTGCAGGTTCAAATCCTGCTCGTGGAAATTTTTTCAACATTTGTGTTTTTGTAATTTGTTCGCAACAAAATTTGTGTTAAAAAAATATATATTGTAACATTTTATAAATAGCTTGCCTACTTCTTAACTGATCTTTAATATTTGTAAAAATATTATGATCGGATGTTAGTGACGGTAGTTGTTGACATTGAATGGGCGCCTTTGGCTTTCAAAGTAAAAAGTGTTGAATAATTTCGGCGGGCCGGTTAGAACCACGATAGATCATGCTCGTGAAAAAAAATTTTTTCAACATTTGTGTTTTTGTTAGAGAGAATTTTAAATGATGGGGATTCTCCTTAAACTGTAAAACAAGAAAGAAAATAACTACTGTGTGTTGATTCCGGCTTTGCTGTTGACTTATGAATTAAGAGTTATTATGACATAAATGTTTAAATGTCCTTCATGTATCAGTAATGAACAAATTATTTACATAACTTATAGTTAAAAGTTTGTTTATTCTTATTGAATTATAGTGGTCTTGTTTAAAAACAATCAATTTATAGATGATTTAACCAACAGTTTAAAATAATACTTGGTTTTCTGTAATTTCGTCAAAGACTAAGGCGTATTAAATTGTGAAGTCCCATAGAATTTTTACTTACCCAAGGTATTATATTTTCTGATGATACACGACACTGCTGGAGTTGACAAAATTCCATTCTGTCCAACTAGTAGCTTCGCAACCTACAAAAGTTTTAACACTATTACAGCAAGGAATTTTATTTACCATATTCACAAATTTAAAGTAGGTAGGTAAGTAGGTACATTGTCTACAAATCAGTACAATTATTTGTAAGATAAAATGTAATGGTAATGTTTAAGTAAGTATAATTAAAACTTACTCCATTAGCAGCGGATATTTTGATAATTTTATCAACAACCTCTTTCAGGAGATATCTGCCGTCGCCACCGACAACGAGCGTTGACCCCACCAATGCATCTTTATTGGCATCTAAGATGCTCTGAATAAAGTTTTCCGTGTAGTTTTCTTGAAGAAAAACTTTGACTTTCTTTCGCAAACCGCTGGTACCCGGCTTTTGGCCTTCGTAGGGATTTGTGTTAACAACAACAACCCCAGGCATTTTATATGAATGAAGTTTCACTGCTTATTTTATCACTACTGATCCCCGAGAGCTATTCTTAACAAATAACGTGAATTATCTCGGTTCGGAAGGTCAAAAGCGCGGACAAATAATTACGAATAATAACTGTCAAACTAAAAGTATTGTAATGTCATAGCAATGTCATTCAAGGTCATACTAAAGATGCGTTCGTTCATGTATTATTATATTTTGTGAGTTCATTCAGTATGTATATTATATTTATATATTTATATATACGGGTAAGAACAGTGCCTTGATCTCACCTCATATATCTGAATGGATCCGTTTCTGTTGAAACTAATGTTCTTGGGAACAATGTTACCAAAAACGTGGGCTGAATGGCTCTAAGGGTGAATGTGGGTGAATGTGTGTACAGGCAATGCTGCTCTGCTTGCTCCTTTACTTTATACAATAAACATCAAAGTATTCCTTAGAATTAAAACAAAAATAAAACCGTCGATCAATATTATAGAAAAATAACTTTATTAAGTAGGTACCACTTATCCATACAAAAAACGTACAATTCAATATAAAATTTAAAAATATATTAAAAATAGGTAACTTTAAAATATTGCCAATACTCTACATATCATAATATTATTTGACTTTGCACGCCATAACCGCGCCCCCGAACTGTTTCTCGAGGTAATGCGCGACCGCCAGGCAGACCGCGTCTTGATGCGGCGCGGCCAGCACCTGGATGCCGATGGGTATGCCCTTGCTGTTCACGCCCAACGGGACCTGCGAAAACAATATTAGGTTCATCACTATAATACTTCGCCAATTTAACGAAATTGAAAAAACATTTAAATTTTTTATTTTTTATTTAATCCTTCATACGGAGAGGATATGGGATGAGATTGATGGGATTTCGTAGCCTTATATTTTAAATTCTGTAATATAACCGATTCAATACAAGCACAAAAAAGATGCTGTTTATCAAATATCTGCCTTACACCTAAATGCAGTGTGTATGCAGTACATAAACACAAAACATTTTTTACTACTTAAGAAACCTCCAACTTTAGTAGACAAATGTTGAATAGAGTGCCTAGTGCAAGTTTTATAAACTATTTGATTTTATTTGATTTCATTCGACCACGTTAACAGAAACTATTTTTTTTTAAATAAACTCCGTTAGAGGGAGTGACATCACGCGACAAGCGAGACTCCGTTCCCTACTAGATCTCCGAGGGGTTCGGATCATCGTTAACGTAATCGGATGGTGAATAAAACTCGCTGTGTAGGCACCTTAATATATATAATAATACCTTAATATAATAATACCATAAGCTCATAAAGCAGTAATATTGTTTTTCTCTCATGGTCACGGAATCTTGTAACATATCAAACACTGTCCGACTTCTTAGCGGGAAAGTGAAGAGTCATGTCTGCGGTTTTATTTTATTTCCTAAAATTTGTGTTATGTCGAATATTAATGTGAAATAATGGTGGATTATTAACCGTTAAGTGTTCGTGAGTGTGCATGAGTTTTGGCAAATGAAACAAAACAGTGCAACGGGTCTTTTCAAATTCTCTCAAGAAGTCCGCCCGAGGACTTAGTAGAGTGATGATCTTTACTGAGATACTCGAGGGGCTGGGGGGTATATCATTTCTCACTTCTTATTTCTATTATCATTCATCATCATCATGCAGGAAATCATCATACACGCTGTTAGCATTACGCAGCTGTTGCGAAATTGCGTGTCTGTGAGAGGCTGCCCATGTGTGCGTTTCACGAGCGCGATTGTATGAAACAGAAGGTATCTACAGTCTTCTTTTGTGTGATAAGGCTTCTGCTTCGATCACCTGATCGAAAGTCCCCGATCCGATCAAAGCCCCTCGGAGAATCTAGTAGGGCACGGGGACACGCACTAGTGCGTGATGCTGTTCCCTCCGACCACAAAATAACCTTATTTTATGGTCTGTCAGTGCTTTGTTTCACACAGCTTAACAAACCCTGTAATTTTCTCGCCGCCCCCAAAAAGCCGATGAAGCTGAAAATTCCAAGTGACAATCAGCAAACTCAAAAAATTTTTTTATGGCAAACTAACCTGCACGGCTGGGCACTTGAGCACGTTGGCGAGCGCGAACACGGAGGAGTTGTACGGGCACACGTACGAGTAGTAGTGGTACGGGCTGGCGGTGGACGCGCACGGCAGCACCAGCACGCCGCTGTCGCCCAACTGCGCCTGTTGGTTACACGTCTTAGACACAGGCCCTAAAGAATGGGACTCCTGGGGTCGGCTTATCCGAGACCGGAGGACTTCAGGCTCTTCGCTCTTAAGGACGTGGCCAAACTTATGGCATCTATCTTTACAGAGGAAGAAGAGTGAAAGGACGGGGTTGCACAAAAGATCCCGATGGGTCGAAGTGCTACTGCAAGAGGGAAACCTCGGCAGGCCCCACTAAGATAAGATAAGATAGACACAGGCCCTTCTTTACCATTGGGCACTCTGGGCATGTGCCCAGGGCCCCCTTGTTCCTGCCAGATCACTAACCGATAATCGATATTACCGATAATTATATTTGTTTTGCGAAACAAGAATTACGAAGTTATTGACTTTTTTGCTTTTTTGCTTTTTAATTCAAATAAACCAGGGCCTTAACACTGGCAACTCTATCTGGCTGCAAATAAATAAAAATACCAGCTGAATAAATCTAAGAGTTTTGCTTATCTACTCCTTTTGCCTGATTTCAACATCAATATGTAGCGTTGTTGTTGCGATAGCCAGTGCCTCAGTAGTTGAGGATGCCGAGTGAAGTGCACTTCCAACTTCTGCCTTATCATCATTTAACATCAGGTAAGATGAAAGCCAAGTGCTTACAAATTAAAACAAAACAGATACTTACAAAGAGATCGTCCTTCAACTCCTTGGTGAGTTTCTCGGCCCACTCGCCGTTGACAGGCAGGACCAGGTCGAAGACCAGGCGCATGATGAGGAACAAGCTGTGTTTACTGAGACAGCTGAACTGCAAACAAAATGTTGTTGTTATGAAGAAGACCGATTCTAAAATTTTAATTTTCGGCTGACATCCGAAATAGGAAAATTTTTGTAACCCCAGAATGGCAGGTGAAAGGCGACTAAAACTTTAACTAAATAAACCGTTCTTTTAAGCTTATAAGATAATATATAGGAGTTACTAAACGAGATCAAAGGAACAATTATGAAGTCATCTGCATAGGCATAGGTTAAACATCGCAAATTCAGATTACTTTTGCGTTTCATCATCAGCTCATTTATGTCCCCACTGCTGGGGCACGAGCCTTCCCTATGGATGGATTGGGAGAACGGGCCATAAACCACCACGCGGGCCCAGTGCGGATTGGTGGTTGGTAACGACTGCTAATGCAGCCGGGACCAACGGCTTAACGTGCCTTCCGAAGCACGGAGGAGCTCGAGATGATAAATTTTTGGTCACCCATCCGATAACCGGCCTTTGCCAAAGTTGCTTAACCTCAGCACTCGCAGACCGGGCGCGTAAACCACTGCGCCATCGAGCTCCTCGCTTTTTTGTTTGACGCTTTTGCGTTTGATGTGATCATATTGATCATGATAGGCAAATATGCCAGTAAAAGTTTTTAACAAATAATATTTATACATGTATCCTACATCATATAATCAAAACTTAAAGATACAAGAAAACTAGGTTATAAAATAAAAATAAAATAAAAATAAAATTCGTTTATTTTCAGACCAGAGTCCATAGATTGTTAGAACACAAAAACCTTAATCCTATGTTAGTAACAAAACAAAAAACAAAAAGATTGTTAGTACACAAAAAACCTTAATTCTATGTTAGTAATAATAATAAAAATAAATAAATTTACAAACCTCCTTTCACCGCTTTGCTTGTTTATCATGCAAAGCAGTGAAACGGGCAAAAAAGGGAGTATCTAGCCTCGCTGACATCATTTTTAAAACACTGCCAGGCCCATCCCGAACGCGACGGTGAAGGGAGTAGGACTTCTTCGATTGTGTTATGTTTATCCTTCTTAAACAGAAGAACTTTCTATCGCATATTTTTTTAAAGGAAACTACATACATAGGTATTAGAATATTGCAGGTACGTACTTTCTTCAGCACCTCACAGAACATGTTCGGCTTGCCGTCGCCGTCGTTGTACATTGAGAAGTAGTCTTCAGGCTCCTTGGTCATCCAGTGACGCCACACGCTGGTGGCGTGATCGAAGCACTGGTGGTAGTACGGCCGGGGTTTGTTCTCAGTCGGCAACGTCTCGCCCAGCTTCTGAATCACCCTGGAAAGAACAGTCAAAACAATCTCTCATATTATTTTAGCATTGAAATACTTCAGGTTTCTCATTTTCTTCTTTTAAGTCTAACATTAACCCGGCTCGAAGGACCAACAGGAAGCAGGGTCGCAGGAAGTATCAAAACAAAAACTATTTTTATAATGTTTGGTCACTCGTTACGTAAGATAACTGTTAATATTGGGCACACTAGCGCCGCTAATGGATTTAATTTGATAACTGCTAAACTGGATTTTTTTTCAAACATCGCGGACCTTCCGACACTGGGCAAACATCTATTATTTAATAATTGTGCACTACTTTTAGGTTTGTTTTTGTATTCATTCGCTAACACCAACAGCGGCCATTGTTTGTGAATAAATGAGATAGCCCGTTTTGTGAATAAACCACGCAACAAAAAGTAGTTCACAATTATTAAATAAATACTTACTATGGATGCTTTCCTGTTGTCGGACGGTACGCAATGTTTAAAAAAAGATCCGGTCCGTTAGTAATTGTCAAATTATCAATTGTTGGCGCTAGTGTGCCTTACCCTTCGCCTTAACAGAGAGTCGCAATCGAAAAGACACTTTGTAAATGTGACAGCAACAAGTCACCTGTTCACGCAATACTATTTAACCTGGTCTATTGGTTTGATCGCTAGTCTTAGACTCAGGAGGTAAATATATCCTCGCCATTCCGATAGAACAGACCTTGCAAAACAATACGATGAATGGCATGGTTAGTTAATAGAGAAACTTTTTGAAACTGTCAAAATAATTAGTTAAAATCATATTTGTAAACAGGATCTGCGGGTAATATCTCTCACTCACCTGTTCATGGCTTCTTTTAGCTCCGACCTTATGGGGCTGACGAAGCAATCGTTGATTGACGATGTGAAGTAAACTTTTACGTCCTGCAAAAAACAGAATGGCGAAAAGTAATTTTCAGATTAAGTCGATATTTTAACTGATCTTGGTCTAGTGGCTAGACCACCGGTCCCCGATTTCCCGGATTCCTTTCAATCTGATTAGAAGTAGGAATAAATATGATACTTATTATTGAAAAGATTGACTAAAAAGGTATATGAAATAGATATGAGACGAGGCCGACCTAGGTGGATGTTTCTCGAAAAAACGAAGTCATTTAACATAAAGGCCTGCCCGCTGACTCTGAGCTCTTATAGCAGTACTAATGCAGTTGTGGAAAAGAGACGCGAGTATATTCGCCGCTACAGGCGTCTCGTTTTCGCAACTGCAATAATACTGCCTATAAGAGCTCGTGGTTACCCCTCTGGTCAAGAGTACAACCGGCGAATATGTATGAAGAAATTAATGAGAGTAGTGAAGCGAAAGAAATATGTAAGAGCCGCCGTAGCATTGTTATGATTCTTTCATAGATTGCTATTGAAACGATTCTTCATACATACTCTAATTCACACACAGCAAGTAGTGATCTCTGCCCACCGCTATAGGAGACAGGCGAGATTGTATGAATGTAGGGTAATCGTACCAGTGATCACTTGATTCCTAACTGTCATCCCGTAAAATTTTAACGAAAATCTGTTTTTTTTTTTTTTTTTTTTTTTAATTTTTTATATTGTATGGGTAAGCACTTGGCGTTCATCTCACCTCACATCTGATGTTAAGTGATGATAAGGCCGACGGTAAAGCGCACTACACCCGGAATCCTCAACTACTGATGAGGCACGGCTATCTTATCTTTAGCTGCCGGAACACAACAATGCTACAAACACTGATGTTATGGCGACATATTTAGATAAGATGGTGGTAGCTAGCCAGGCGGACAAACAAGTCCTACCACCCACCAAACCGAGTACACAAACATGTACCCCCCGCTGGGAATCGAACCCGGGGCCACAGAGGCGGTTAAATTTGTTATTTTATTTTATGTTATTTTCGGCGAACAAAAAAGTGTAACTACTCTATGTAGTTTCAAAAGTTATACCTGGATCTTGATTTCCCGGTCGAGCCGCAGCTGGTTTGCGCGCTCGCCTGCAATGACGGTGGTGAGCGGCGCCAGATCCTCCACGTGCTTGGAGATAAAGCCGAAGCAGAACATGCTGGTTGCCTCCTCGCCGTTCCGATAGAACAGACCTTGCAAAACAATGCGATGTGTGTCATTAAAAAAAATTTGGTCGCTAAAAAGGAACATAGATTTTTATTTAATGTTACGGGCTGGCACGGACGGCAGGGAAGCAGGCGGTTGGTATTTAATGGTTGCTAAAGGCTAAAGTCAGTTGCTGACCCCTATTTAATAAGAAAGAGGGTAAACAAACAATAGCAGTTTTTGTTGATAGGCTATATTATATATTATTGATGTAAAAGTCAATATCAATCCAAATAATAAATGTAACTACAGGGGAAGACATTTTACGAGAGGAATTGGGTTCAGGACAGGTCACCGTGATGATAAAATGCCACTTTCTTTTTTTTTTATTTTATGTAATAGAGCCCATTACTCAAAAAATATTTTTGCCAAGGTAGAGAAGTACCTACTTAACTAAGAAAAAAATTCAAAATCATAAATCAGCACATTGCACTACCGCTCTCAGGATTGCCGTGTATTTTTTTGCTTGGGCAGTTCATCCTAATGATTAAAAGACAAAAATGTCGATAACTGGTTCCTGTCAAACACCGGTGCCACTAACCATGAACCTACACTTAACGAAGTTAATTTAAATCCGTGCTACTACCCTAGAGACATTCTTCTTCTTTATTACATAAAATTTTAAGTATATTTTAAGGGCATGTTTTGTGTCTACAGCCGAACACAATTCCGCCAATATCACGTAGATAGCCGATACACGGAAGGATTCGTATGGATTAAATTATAATTTTGCGATTTATAAGCAAATTTTCCAAGAACAAGGATAACACAACATGCTTCAGATTAGTTATTATATAAATATAATACACACACACAAGAGTTATTTATAGCGTGACATTGTTTACTGACAAAATGATATTATTGTTTTTTTTAAAGGATGAGAATTTACCATACTTAAAATGCATTTAAAATTAGCGGGTTAAGTTTTACTAGAAACATCAATCAGTCTCAGAAAGCTGAAATGGGAATCGAACACTTGGATTACCGGTCCAATTATTCAGAGGAGCATTGACATTGGGCGTTCCGATCAGATTAAAGAGCAGAACAACCCTAGGCAAGGACCTCTAAAGACTGGACCTTGGTTTGGGTAGACCGAGTCGTGAGTCATTTATTGTGTGGATGTACCTTTTAAATTGATGATATCAGCTGTGGGATGATATCCAAACATGCCGCAGTAGTACGAAGGTATCCTAGTGGAGCCGCCGACGTCGGAACCTGAATATTTTCAAATTAACATTAACATGTAGTTTAAATTAAACCCTTTTTACGAATTTGCCAGTCTTTTATATAAAATTAAAAGTGTTTTATTTAAATGTAAATAAGTGTTCGCATTAACTTTTTTCGAGGAGCTCGATGGCGCAGTGGCTAATGCGCCCGGTCCGCGAACCACATTCGCAAAAGTTGGTCATCGGTATTGTGACCAAAGATTTATAAACTTAAACTCCTCCATGCTTCGGAAGGCACGTAAAGCCGTTGGTTCCGTCTGCGTTAGCAATCGTTAACAACCACCAATCCGCACTGGGCCCGCGTGGAGTTCATAACCACTAATTCGCACTAGGCTGCGTTTACGGTGCGTTTACCCTATGGTTCCATCCATGGGCAAGGCTCGTGCCCCAGCGAACGAGCCTTACAGTAGTCGCATATGATGTGTAACATTTGACATCTCACCTTTTAAAATCAATATTACAATAGAAAATAGATTAGAGAATTAACAATTACTTACGTATATTTTTTTACAAATCATACAGAGAATGCAGTAAATACTCAAAGACATGTCACACTGACACATCCTATCTGCCGCGCAATTTATTTATGAGTAAAGAATATGTGAACAGTTTTAAGAAAATAGATCGTAATGTCAGCATCTCAAATATCATAATCACAAACACAGTAAGTTGTACTTAAATGCGTTCATAAATTGTGCGGCAGTATCACACTGTTACGATCACAGTTCTACGAAATCATTCCCACAAATATTACTACCTACAACGGACATTGGGCTTAAAGTGTCGATCACTGGTGGCTGTTACGGATCACACTGTTACGACTTATTTCCGTCCCTTTTCTACGAAATCACTCCCACAAATTGTATATGAAGGCGAGCGGAAAGATGTTAGACATCAATAAGCACCCAATTCTGTTCTACCTGTGGTGCTTCCATCCATGGGCAAGGTTCGTGCTAAGCAGTAGGGACATAAAATAAGCTGGTGAATAGAAGGAATATAGTAAGGACCCAATTCCGAGTAGGGAATTTTCGTTCCTGTACTAAAGGCCAATACTTACTGAGGCCAATGACAGTGGCATAAGAGGCCATGAGCGCGGCCTCGGCGCCGCTGGAGCCACCTGCTGTTCTCCCTGTGTGGTGAGGGTTCTTCGTCGCACCATATAAAGGGTTCCGTGCTTCAGACCTATAGAGAATATTAGGCTATTCAACGGTTGGTTAAGTAATACTAAAAGGAAGAAGATAAAAGTTTTTAACACAATTTTAAGAGTCAAGAAACACTGTAAATATATTTGTTATTTAGGTACAGTAGGCTACATGTTACATAGATGTCATTTTGTTTTTCTCTCGTTTCCGTCGAAAGTGCATTATTTGGGTTAGAGCGCGGTAACAGGACCGGAATGGATAAATTGAGGTGTTGCTCACTGTACCTCACTAAGTATTTGATATAGTTAGTCTAGTAAATATCTGCAACATAATCTATTGTACATATATGAATCACTTGGAGTGGAAGGTATACCACCTGCGTTAGCATACACAAGTAGGAAAGTGGAAGTCAACATACGAAGCTAAGTGATTACTTACAGATAGCAACAGAAAGAGTTCCAAAAAATATGGAAATACTTATACCAATTATTCTTGGTGATCTCCACGTGATCTCGGATTCACTGTTACTCAGTAGTCACTATACACAGTCACAAGTGTCGTAACCATACTTCGTGGTTAGAGTGGTCCTCATGAGCCAATAACATTTTAAGTTAACCGCATAATAATTGAGCTAGCCAAGGTTATATTGCGTTGGCTTACGATTTGACGATTTGATAGGTAGTTAGTTGATTGACGGCATTTTCTTCGGTTTCTAAATAACTTATTAGAAACTTTACCTTTGACAATTATATTTTAAAACGCTACAAGATCTTACACAATTATGGTTAACTTCACATAAGGAAAAGGTATATACACACTTAAAAATACTATTTTTGTGCATGCTTTCTAATTTGATTATTAAGATAAACACCGTTTGAGAATTTTCGGTGACAAAAATAAGAGAAAAAAAGGATTACAATCTATACCTATCTATATATATCTATGCATATACTATATTATCTATAATATTATAAAGAGGAAAGCTTTGTATTTTTGTATGTATGTTTGCAACGAATAAACTCTAAAACTACTGAACCGATTTAAAAAAAATCTTTCACCATTAGAATGCTACATTAGCGCTGAGTAACATAGGCTATATAAAAAATAAAAGAAATGCGGGACGGAGTCCGCCGGGTCAGCTAGTATAAGATAATAAGATCTTCTTATCTTAAAAGCCTCAAAAATCGGCACCCAGGCCGCTGTATTGTAGCTGCTTCGCTCCCCACACTACCGCTACCACTCTGTCCAGTTTACAGCCAACAAACAGGTCCAGGTTACAGCAAAATATAAACTTCGACCTACCGCCTATTACCTACCATATAAGCAGTTCAGGAAGGTTGGTAACCGCGAGGGGTATAGCGCCAGCCCTCCTCAGCTTGACCACCGCCTCGCAATCCTCTTCAGCTCGCTTGTTCCTGCGGCACCAGAGACCCCACGTCAGTGACATGCCTTTCACGGCCTGGGACTCCTTAGTTGTGAATGGGACACCTGGAAAACAGATCACGAAAGTATTTATAACAACAGCTGTATCTTTTTGAGAGAGTTTGCTGTTGGTTTCAAACGGCCTTTACAGTGTCACCGGACTTGTTTGGGCGCCATGTGGTCGAAATCGTCAGAGGGTCATCATCATCATCATCAGCTCATAATGTCTCCGATGGGGCACGAGCCTTCCCTATGGATGGATAGGGAGAACGGGCCATAAACCACCTCCTGGGCCCAGTGGGAATTGGTGGTTGTTAACGACTGCTAATGCAGCCGGGACCAACGGCTTTACGTGCCTCCCGAAGCACGGAGGAACTCGAGATGGTAAATTTTTGGTCACCCATCCGATGACCGGCCTTTGCGTAAGTTGCTTAACCTCAGCAATCGCAGACCGGGCGTGTTAACCACTGCGCTATCGAGCTCCTCAGACGGTATCTAAAGGGAATAGCATCACTCCCCGTTCCTTACAAGATTCTCCGAGAGGTTCAGATCGAATCGGTAGCGGTACAGCCCGAGAGCGCGACTAAACGCTAGGACACCAGCTCAGGGTGTTTTTTGGAGAGTTTGCTGATTGCCACTGGGCATTTTCAGCGTCACTGGACTTTTTTGGGGGCGACGAAAAACTTAAAGGGTTCCTCAAGCCGTGTGAAACGAAAAACCGTCACAGGTTTTTAAGAGGGAACAGCATCACGCACCTACAATATCCTCTGAGGAGTTCGGATCAGATCGGGAGCAGCTCGGGATTAGGGGGGAAAAGCGTCCAGGTACCAGTCTGTACCTGGTATAAAGCGCGTGTACACCGGGTCTTTGTACCCTTGTTTTAAGGGTACGGTGTCTTGGGCCTATTCGAGTGTGCATGTTTAAAATAGAAATAGAAAAAATCTTTGTTTGGTACGTACAATACATCACACATTTAAATTCAAAACACAGGAACATCACATGGATATACCAAATTGGTTTCTGGTCAGCATATTATGTCCTGGTGTTAACAATGACGCTGGTCTTCCGCAGATGCCATATTTACGTAAATTAAAAATAATATTAAGAAAAAATATAATTGTTTAGTGTGTTTTGTGAATGTGTAGTAGCCACTTTTGAGGGTTACACCCTACATTTTGTGCGGACATTTGGAACTCCTCGCGAATACTGTTAGAGCTTACCAAAGAACGGTTTATCGCGATAAACAGCGGTGATGCCGTTCGCGACTGCGTTGTCCACCTCCCTGGCCTCGGCGAGGGCCTGCACGTACCGCTCGTCCACCACCGCATTGATGATAGGGTTCACCTGAAATAGGGTAACACCTATGTCAATCGTGTATCTATAAACATAGGTAAGGACCTATGTTTATAGATACACTTTTGAACTTTTGCTTTATTACGCAAAGTAACTAGTAAGCTTCATGTACAGTTCATGTTCAGGGTGCCAAGTGCGAGTATCATTCTCAATTCGAAAACGAGAATTTGTATGGCAAAATGTTAACTCTTCTCGTATGCCGCCAGGAGGCGCTGCTTCAATGCCATACTAACTTGTGTTTTCGTAAACGTAATCGAATGAATGAATACGGATAGTAAACAAAACTCACACTATGGGCACCCTGATTACGACTCTACTATCTAGACTAGAGCGTTAATTAAGCCAATATTTAGTCCAATATAAATATAAACCCATCAAATTGAAAAAATAAATTGAAATATTAAGATCGGCAGTTGATAACGTAGCTGTCGACATTGAATTACAGCTCCTTTGGCTTACAGAGTAAGAGTAGATAGTGTTGATTAATTTCGGCGAGTTGGATTGAGCCACGATAGCATAGTTGGTAGTGTACCTGACCCGGCATGTCATGGGGTGCGGGTTCGAATCCCGCTCGTGGAATTTTTTCAACCCTTTGTCTTTTTACAATTTGTAATTTGTTCGTAACAATATTTGCGTAAAATTATATGTAAGTAATCATAAACCCTAAAAACATAAATCATAAATTTTAACGTATGACTTGATTTCAACGATGAAAGCCTTAAAACTGGCTCTGGTCTCAACGTCACCTCTCTGTGTGCCGTATTAACTTTCAATAACTTTCTACCGTCTGTATTCATAATTATCACCTTATGTCGGTATCCGCATTCACAATAATATAATATTGGGTGTTATTTAAACGGTTAGCAAAGTATTCGTATTTTTGTTAGCAAAAAAATGCTAGCTGGGCAGCAACTTATGGTCAGCAAATATTTCTAAATCAGTCTGCAACTTATATCATTCTGAACAGCTGTCTTATGCCGCTCCCACTTCCGCCACTGGCCTGAAAAAAAAAATTACTTAACCTAACCAACAGTAAGAATTTCTTATGCTGACCGATTGTATAATTCTGCTGACCAAATAATAGTTTTGCTGACCAAATGTTTATTTTGTAATACAAATAAATTATTTCCCATAATAATATCACGAAAAATACTTTCCATTTGGCAATTAGTATATTTTTCATCATCATCAGCTCATTTTAATGTCCCCACTGCTGGGGCACGAGGCTTACCTATGGATGGATAAAGAGAACGGGCCGTAAAGCACCACGCGGACCCATTGCGGGTTGGTGGTTGTTAGCGACTGCTAACGCAGCCGGAACGCCCGGGACCAACGGCTTTACGTGCCTTCCGAAGCACTTAGGAGCTCGAGATAGAAAATTTTTGGTCACCCATCCGAGGACCGGCCTTTGCGAAAGTTGCTTAACCACAGCAATCGCAGACCGGGCGCGTTAACCACTGCGCCATCGAGCTCTCTAATTAGTATGTTTTTGTCTCTGTTTAAAGTCATGTGGCAGTGACGTCACATTCGAATGTTTCACACTTGAGAAATGATTCTGAAGAAAGAGGCTAATTCGCACGGCCACAACATAAGGAGACTGCAGAAGGTGAGCTTCCGCACACAAGCAACGCCTTGTACTATTATGTATTCTGTAGCAACGCACACACAACCTCTTGCGGACGCGGACGGGACTCGCAACAGCTGCGCTCGGACTGGTTTGAGAAGGGCCGAGATTTCGTGGCCGTGAGAGGGCAAGGATCTATGTGTGCGTTGCTTCAGCGTGGTAAGTATGTATTAAGATTACCTTCTGTGGGTTTCTTTATATTGATATGATGTTATAGCGACTGACTGAGATAAGATGTTTGTACAAAAACGCATTAGGGTCCATTAAGTAAAGAAAGAAGAAGAAGAAGAAGAAAGAGATAAGATATTGGTAGCTATTAGCCAGGCGGACTTAAAACATGCTCTACCATCAACCTAATAGAATACACTGAATATGTACTACACCCCACTGGGAGTACTATAGCCGGGACCTCTGGGATAACTAATAATAATAACTAGTGCATGTTTTATTTACCATGAGAGTTTGTAAAGCATGGAAGCATCTCGCCTCCTCACAAACGAGGAGAGTTCATTTTGCCATAGGTACAAATTACAAAATAATAATACAAAAAAAACAGATGGAAGCCGCTGGATGCAAGCAGCACAAAACCGGTCGTTGTGGAGATCCTTGGGGAGGCCTTTTGGCTGAGCTGATGATGATGATTAATTATGATGATGAATACAAAAAAGCTTTAAATTTTAAAATAACAGATATAGCTCACCTGCTTTATTCTTTCGATGACAGCCTGCACCAACTCTTCTGACTTAAGTTCTCCATTCTTTATCTTCTTAGCCAAGGTTACAGCACTATCGGAGAGGAAGGCATGCTTTCTATCCAAGTCAGGGATCGGTTGCTTCTTACAGTCCCAGTAGAGGGAGAAGAAAAACTCGATTACAACTTCGAATATGAGTCGCGTAAACCGCAGTACGGTTATAATGATTTTACACATTTTTTTTGATGGATGCTTGGATTTTTTGTATCACAGTTTTTGTTCACTTCTTGAATGGAGGCAGTCGCATGCTAACAAGGAAAATAATGAAGATGTTTATAACTAACAAAGTAGGTAAAATAACTCCTTTGTAAAACATTATTTATGGTTGCAACATAGTAGAATGAAACAAGTAGGCCGACTCGGCCCCCGAGCAAGCGATAATCACCTAAACTTGTAGGGCTGTCGCTTTTAATTAGAATGTGGTAGGTATCTACATATAAAATAAGAACATACTTAGAAATATGAATTCATGGATTCCAGAGAACCCCCGACCTACCTAAACGTAGTTTGTTAACTGTACAACACAACAACTTACAATAGGTAAGTAGGTACGGTCAACAGCACATCACGGTAAACACTTGCAGTTCGATATTAGGGGAAGGGTGGGCAAGACGGATATAATTGTGTTTATGAGCTTATAATTTTAACAAATATGCAAATACGAAGATATCCAAGTAAAAAACGATAAAGTAAATAATCAGCCTTTATTATATAAAGTTATAACAATCAGTCTTCAATAATTTTCATTATAACAGCAAAAACCATAAAAATTAGAAATATCCATTTTGCCCGCACTAGGGTGGGCAAAACGAATTCTTTGGGTGGGCAAATTGGACATACCCTTTTAATAATTATAAAAGAAACATTTAACTTCTAAAAACGTAAACACAGATAAACTTTATCATAATAAACAAAAATGTCAGGATTCCTTTTTCGAAAATGTCTAAACCAATCTTTACTGGCTATATTGTTTTTAAATGCGTTTTTCTTCCCCTTAGCTTGAGCAAACTGTCCAGCTTATTCCAAAAATTCATTTCTAGTAAGTAGGAGAGTAATGGGGGGTCTGGATCATACTAGATCCATCCCCCCCATTACTCTCTATTCAAAATGATATTTCTATTCAAAAATATCTGTTCAAAATGATTCTTCTATTCAAAAATTTATATTTGAAATGATACTTCTATTCAGAAATCTATTCAAAAATATCTGTTCAAAATGATTCTTCTATTCAAAAATTTCTATTTGAAATAATACTTCTATTCAGAAATCGCTTATCGAAATGATTTTTCTATTCCGAAACTTGATTGAAATGATACATCTATTCAGAAATCTTTATTAAATTATACTACTATTTAATTTAAAACAAATATTTGTGGTTGTGCCCTGTTCTAGCTTCTATCAATTTGTAATACGTTTATCTAAATAGGCAGTAATCATTTATTTTAACGTTAAACAAAATATATTAATAACTTTAAAGTCCAGTCTTATTATTCTAGTATCCTTGATTAATCTCTCCAACGAGTTTTTTGTGCCTCATAATTAATATTTAGATTATTAACAAGTTAAAATCAATTTTGATACTGTTAATACTATTTCACTATAAACACTGATATCTCAGTAATTGTTGTTGTCTGTTTCACGTGTCCACGCATGCCCTATATGGCAGATGATCGCATTCTTTTCTAGTCGCTACCCATCGACGCCTCAAAACTATAGGTACCTGTGTACCTACATAATTATTTATATTACAAAATAATAATATTAGTGAATTAATTTTAATTAAATCAGTTTATTTTTGTTATATACATTTTCTGCATAATAAAAGATCTCTGCCTTCATATATTCAAACCTAGCATTAAATTTTAAAATAATTAATGCGTGATCCATTAATACACATAATTTTCTTATATTAAAAAAGTAGAAAGTATACAATTACTATTCCTAATCTTTACTGAATACATACTCAATGCAAAAATTATTAGGGAAACTATCCAATGTAAATTATCGGTGCAGGTGATATAAAATAAAACAAAACATATTTTTAATATACATTTATTTACATATTTTTATGCATTTTAGTCAAAATATCGTTGACACTTTTGTATATATCATCGCTGAACACATTATCGACAACATATTGAGCACACACGGTAGCTTTACAGTTGCATTGTGTGCTTTCATAATCTTTACCGTCAAAAATTTGTAAGCGTATTATTTTACATCGCATACCCTTTGCAGGTTTTTTTATATAAGAGTATATAACATCACTTCCTTTTCTTTTATTTCTGCTTACATTTTCTTCAAATTGGAATGGTTGAAATGGTCTCTCTCTTTCCAAATAATTTAGCACATTTTGACGCATTCGTTGTTCATCTGGCACCGGCGATAAAGGTGAGTATGATGAATTATTAGGCAGGATAATATCACTTGATTCCTGAAACAAAGCAATATTAATTTAATTTAGTCTAATCTTGAGTAAAGTTCGACAAACATAGATATGAGTACTTAATATTTAAGTATAACGAGTATAACAATACAAACTGAAAAAAAATTTTTATTAATAATACAATAAGTATATTATTTTTTTTACTTACCGACATTGTAGAGCAAACGAACGAGTTTGAATGATTTTTTAGGATATATTGCTTTGATTTATATAGATATCTGTTCAGATGTTTTTTTGTCATTAAGGTTCAAAATAAGATTTATTTTTTTGTTTCCTTTTTAGTAAAGGAAATCAGATAAATGCGCTCATCTTACTTCCACGTGCCTCATTGTTTCTATAAGCAGGTATACACGAGCGGTCAAACCGCCTCGGACTATGCAATATGTGCGTTTTAATTTAATATAATATAATAACTGATCTAGCGGATCAACCGCAGCGTTTTTCACGCTCGTTTATTATGTTAGCCTTTGTTTTGCTACTATGCATTTTCTACAAATATGGAGCCGCGACGCTAATTTCGTGTGTATAAAAATGCGTTCTGGATCTCCATAGCCATTCCACGTGCCTCATTGTTTCTATAAGCAGGTATACACGAGCGGTCAAACCGCCTCGGACTATGCAATATGTGCGTTTTAATTTAATATAATATAATAACTGATCTAGCGGATCAACCGCAGCGTTTTTCACGCTCGTTTATTATGTTAGCCTTTGTTTTGCTACTATGCATTTTCTACAAATATGGAGCCGTGACGCTAATTTCGTGTGTATAAAAATGCGTTCTGGATCTCCATAGCCATTAAATCACCTCTGGGAGTACTTACCGGTCCTCAATTGTTTCTACTGTGCAGCAAAGAAAAAAAAACAGTCTTCTAAAATGTAAGTACTTAATGTGTTCTTTCAATTCACCTTTTTAATTATTCGTCCATTGGTCGATTCAATATATACATACTCGTGTCATGTATTATCTCATATATCTACCTATACATTCATTTCATATATTATCTCATTTCCTCTGTTCACTCATTTCATGTATTCACTCATTTCATATATTCACTCATTTTTTATATTCACTAATTTCATATATTTATATAATATTATTCACTAATTCCATGATTTTATTTACTCTCATAATTCACTCTTTTATACATACAATCTCTGACTACTCTATTCTTAATTATTAATATGTCTAATCATACTTATCTTTTTAGGTCGAAGCAAACAGCAGCCCATCTATTCTCTTCTGGAGACGAAGCTGAGCAGCAGGTCCAGCCTAAAAAATCAAGAGTTTCGTCACCGTCACCATCGACCTCTCGGCGTGAAAAGAGACCGGCGGGAGGTGAATCATCTCAGGAAAAACCGAAGAAGAAAAAGAAGACTGTCATCAAACCAATCAGCTCTTGCATGAGGTCGACTTCTTATGAATTGTTCGGCACCGACAGCGACGAACCAGAAGACGAACCCGAACCCATTGGAACCGCACAGGGTAAAAAAATACCGCCATTATATTCTTATTTCACTCGTAGAGAGTTGCTAACGGGTTAAGCAGGCAAAGTGATGAGAGTAAAATTGGAAAGTATTATGTAGAGCTCAAAATCTACAACGTTGAAGAGATCGAACGCGTATCACCTATAAACCGTTGGCGACATGCGGTATTGACGGTAAAAAATCGTACCGATGACAGAACGCCTGCATGGGATCGTTTAAAAGAATATGTAAACGAAACTAGAAAAGAGTTTAAACACCGTCCTCTAGATTTTGTTAGTAATTATTACTAATGTATATAGTAGATATGGATACACTATATGAATCCACTACATATCCACTATATCCATTTAAATAATAACTCTTGTAATCTTTTGTCTACTACTTCTTTATTAATCTTTTGTTTCTTATATCTTATTACTTACCTATTCAGTGTATACAAATATTTTAGTCAACACAATTATGTATGTTTCTAAATTAAGTTAAATAAGTATTTCATGTATAAATAATGTGACCCCTAATCAGTACAATTAAAAGCTGTGTTTTATAAGCTCACATTTATTTATTACTTTACAGTACAGAACCAGTCTACGCATCGAAGGCACCATAATATTGATGATAAACATAATAATTCTAAACTTATTGAATGTGAAAAATGTCTTATTGCATTACCTTTGAATCAATATAAATATCATCTGAGAACCAATATACATAAGTCCAATAGTCTCTTACGAACTGAATTTCAAAACATTTACATTATTTCAAGTGCTTTTAAAAATAGAATCGTGACGTATCGTTTAAATCCTTCCAAGGAATACCTCAAGCCTGAGGATTTCTTGTGTGAGAATAAAAACGATATCTTAAAACTAGTTGATATGTCGCTGCAGAAACATATTTGTATCAAAATGAACTTTGAACTGTTTGGTAACTTTATATTAGAAAAGAACAAAGAACAACAACTGAAGTCTTTCAATACGAAATATGAAATAATTAGTAGAAACACGAATATTAATGAATTTTACTCGAATATAACAGAAATTTTAAAATGCAAATTATCAGAATTCCAACATAAAGAGTCTGGATGGTCATATCATTCAGTAAGCCATCTGGAAATCAATGTAAATAAATACTGTCCATTGAGAGGTGGTACGTATTTACCTTTACCAAAAAAAATCAGAAACTCAAAAAGTTGTGTGAATTTACAAAATAATGACAATCATTGTTTTTTATGGAGTATTGTAGCAGCATTATATCCTGTTAAGCAGAATGTATGTAGGACAGCATCATATCCACATTATAGCTCTGTTTTTAATATTGAAGGAATGTCTTTCCCCGTTACATATCAGGACATAAAATTATTTGAAACAAATAACAACATAAGCATAAATGTTTATGGAATAGATGAAAATAATGATAGAGTGACTGGACCTCTATATTTAACAAATACAAGAAAATCAAATCATGTGAATTTACTGTACTTAGAAAGAAATGGAAAAGCTCATTACTGTCTGA
The DNA here is from genome assembly GCA_963082485.1 of Eudonia mercurella. NCBI lineage: Eukaryota > Metazoa > Arthropoda > Insecta > Lepidoptera > Crambidae > Eudonia > Eudonia mercurella. The sequence continues at coordinate 16,746,692 of OY720038.1, read as the reverse complement.
TAAAAGATCTATTACGATTGGTACGACGTCAAGTTACAAATCATAAAGGTAGTATTTTTTTGTGTGAATCGTGTCTACAATTTTACTGTAGTGAAACCAAGTATAAATTCCATATGTGTTCTAAAGTTTTAACCATTCTGCCTGAAACTAATAGAAGACTGGGTTTTAAAAATTATGAACGAAAACAAAAGATAAATTATGTAATCTATGCTGATTTTGAGAGTCTGTTACTAAGTTGTTCTGAAAAAAATACTGAAAAAACACAGAACTTCAAAAAACATGAACCCTCTTGCTTTGGGTATTATATTTGTTGTTCACATGATTCGAGTCAAAATAAGTATGTTACATATAGAGGCTCAGATTGTGTTGAAGTGTTTATAACTAAATTAATAGAAGATGTAAAGAAAATAAGTAAAAGATTATCTATTAAAGTGCCTATGATCCCTCTGTCAAAAAAAGAAAATCATAGTTATAATTGTGCTAGTACGTGTCATATTTGTGATCGGTTATTATTTAATGACAAAGTATGTGATCACGATCATGTTACAGGAAAGTACAGAGGAGCTGCACATGCTCATTGTAATTTAATGTATAGAGTATGCCCATTTATACCTATTGTTTTTCATAATTTATCAAACTATGACTCTCATTTGTTTATCAAAGAATTAGTAAAGTACAAAGGACACATTAAGATTATACCTAAAAGTAAAGAAAAGTATTTAACTATTACCAAATACATTGCTAACGAGAACGATAAATCTTCTATTCAAATGAAATTCATTGACTCGTTTCAATTTCTTAGCTCAAGTTTAGAAACATTGAGTGAAAATTTGACAAATGAAGAATTCGTTCACTTGTCAACGGAATTCAATAGCGGAAATATTCATTTACTTAAGCGTAAAGGTATTTATCCATATGATTATATGAACGCTTGGGAAAAGTATGAAGAAACGAGACTTCCAACTAAGAAATATTTCTATAATTCATTGAAATTGGAACATATTACTGATGATGAATATGATCACGCAAAAACTGTATGGAATATATTTAACATTCGTAATATGGGCGACTATACAGATTTATATTTAAAATGTGATGTTTTGCTGTTGTGTGATATATTTGAAAATTTTCGCAATTTAAGTTTGAAATACTATAAATTAGACCCTGCATACTATGTTACGGCACCTAGTTTGAGCTGGGATGCTATGCTTCTTTATACAGGTGTTGAATTAGAATTAATTGACAACCTTGAAATATATCAAATGTTAGAAAAGGGTATACGAGGTGGTTTGGCACAGTGTTCTTTACGTTATGCAAAAGCTAATAATAGATATTTATCTGAATATGATAATCGATTGTCTTCTACTTATTTATTGTATCTTGATTGTAATAATCTGTACGGTTACGCAATGACTAAAAAGTTCCCTATTTCAGAGTTTAGATTTTTAAATCAAGAGGAAATTGATTTCTTTGACGTTATGAGTATTTCAGATGAAAGCAAATATGGCTTTATATTAGAGGTAGACCTTCAATATCCAGACCACCTACATGATGTTCATAGTGATTTACCTTTCGCTCCAGAAAAATTTATACCCCCAGGAGGAAAAACAGCAAAACTCATAGCTAATTTGTACGATAAATTTAACTATGTAATTCATTACACTAATTTAAAACAATGTTTGAAGCATGGGCTTGTTCTTAGAAAAATACATCGCATTCTCGTTTTTAGGCAAGAAGAATACTTAAAAATGTATATAGATTTAAACACTAGTCTCCGACAATCATCCAAAACAGCGTTTGAAAAAGACTTTTTTAAGCTTTTAAATAATTCAATTTTTGGTAAAACGATAGAAAATAAGCGGAAACAAGTAGATATAAAATTAGTTACTAAATGGAACGATACCGATAATATTACAAACAAACAACTGAGTGCTGAGAAACTTATTTGTAAACCAAATTTGAAATGTGTTACTGTTTTTTCAGAAAATTTCGTAGGCATTCAACTAAAACCGGAATTAATTGTTTTAGACAAACCGATCTACATAGGTTTCACTGTTTTAGAATATGCTAAGTCACATCTTTATCAATATCATTACAGTATGAAAGATAAGTATAAGACTAACATTAAGCTTTGTTACACAGACACTGACAGCTTACTGTACTTAATTAAGACAAAAGATGTTTATAGTGATATAAAAAGCAATTTAAAAGAATTTGACACCAGTAATTACGACGCAAACAACCCTTATTCAATACCCCTAGTTAACGCTAAAATACCTGGGCTATTCAAAGATGAGCTGGGTGGAGATGTGATTAGTGAATTCACTGGCTTAAGAGCAAAATTATATTGTTTATTGACCTCTAAAACTCAAATTAAAAAAGCTAAAGGCGTTTCAAAATATGTCACAAAGAAGCTACGTTTATCCGATTACAATAAGACATTGTTTAGTAATGAAAGCACTTATTTCAAAATGAATTTCATTAAATCAATCAAGCATGTATTATATTCACAACAAGTGAACAAAAAAGTGATGAGTGCCAATGATGATAAAAGGTATATATTGCCAAATAATATAGAAACATTGCCTTGGGGACACTTTAATATTTTATTCTAATTAGAATAATATAATAATTATGGTAATTATATCAATTAATAATAAGTAATTATGTAATCATTCATTTACCTGCATTCATGTAATCAAGATACAGACTATAATAACAGTATTCTTATTTTTAATCATAAATAAATATTGTATACCTACTATTGTATATGTTTACTTTAAATAAAGATGTTCTATACACAGTCTTCAGATGTTTTATTATTAATTACCTTTGATTCATGCCTTGCAAAAGCTGGACTCGAAGTGAGTAAGAGAAGTACTATATGTATATATAAATGTCAACAAGTTTTATTTCTTCTTAGATGTCACAATGAAGTTCATTAAGCAACACCAGACTTTGGAAGTCAGTAATATAAAATTAGATAATCATTCAAACAAAGTGAGACATAGTACGCTCTTACCTAATACTATTAGATGCATAATATGTGGACCATCTAACTGCGGGAAAACAAATGTTATGCTCAATTTAATATTGCATGAAAATGGTCTTAAATTCAAACATATTTATTTATATTCAAAAACAGCATTTCAGCCGAAGTATAACTTTCTGAAACAAGTTTTGAACAGTATTCCCAGCGCTAAGTTCTTTCTTTTTAAAGATAATAATGAAGTAATACACCCTAATGAAGCTTTAACTAATTCAATAATTATTTTTGATGATGTCGCATGTGAAAATCAAATAAATATTCGTAATTATTTCGCAATGGGAAGACATAAACAGATAGATTGCTTTTACTTGTCTCAAACCTATTCTAAAATTCCTAAGCAACTAATACGAGATAACGCCAATCTGTTGATTGTCTTCAGACAAGACGATATAAACTTGAAACATATATACAATGAGCATGTCAATACAGATATTGAGTGGTTGCAGTTCAAAAACCTTTGCTACACTATATGGCAGAATCAGTTTGACTTTTTATTAATATGTAAAGATTGTCCTCTAAACAGAGGTAGATATAGACAAGGATTTGACATATTTATATATTTTTAAATCAAAATACAGATGACCAGACAGATACCTATCTACTTAAATACTAGCTGTATACTGAAAAAAATGTTAATCGAAATATAATACTTGTGTACAACGGTTGGGTGTATTGAAAATCAGATGGAGATCGATATTAAAGAACAATTGATAAAATCAATAGATACTATAAAAAATAAAATAAAAACAATACAAAATGAAGATGACGCGACTAGTTTAAAATTCAAAAAAGTATTTAAACCAATCACAGATCCTTTAGATACGCTAATTAAGGTAACTGATAAAGATAAATGTACATTCAGCACCTCTAAGACCGATAATGATATAATAGGAAGACTTAGCTCAACCCTCGACTATGAAAGTTTTAAAGATTCCATTAAAACGAGTGAAGACTCGGAATCACATGATTGTGCAAGAAATAAGGTAATTAATTTAAAAAATGATGATTATTCGTTGATTTCATTAAACAAAGAAGATATGATTGAAATTTACGACAATAACCTAAATATACCATTTGGGATACGCTATGAAAACAAAAATTTGATGATGGGGGATGCTAAGATATCATTATCAAATAATGCTAAAAACTCACCTAAAAAAAACATAGTAACCATTAATAATAATAAACATTATGAATTAACTCCGGGTCTAAAGGAACTTTTATTACGTAATAAGCCTGACCTAAATCTAGTGCGTGAAGAGGATAAAATAGCTTACAAAGATATGCTTCATAATACAAACGCTCATAAACGAGATTATGATCCAAACGGACAGTTAAAGGGTGATAAAAGTTCAAAATATCGTCAAATAATTAAACCTTTATTTTCGCAACAAAATAATGTATCTGAATCGTTAAAACAAGTAACGGCATTAAAAAGAGGGGGGTACTTACCTTTATTGAAAAAATATAAAAATAATACTGATTATGTTTATTGGGATGACCCAAATGAACTAATAGAAAGATTAAAACTTTTGATCGCTTCTAAAAATGCTGGTAATACTAACCACAATAATGAAATATTATCAATTATAGAAGAATTAAAAGAAGCTGGTATAATAAAAGATTAAATATGTCTGGAATAAAGTTAAATACTTAGTCACATTTTGTCGAGGTAACATGAATGTTGATCAATATGTTAACTGTTCAAGCCAAGCAAATATCAGCTCCAGCCTCTGAAGAAGAAATAAGTGTTGAGCGTATAGAAATATCAAAATTAGAAGAACTGAATTCTGAATCTTGTAGATGTATTTGTGCACAGTGCCATGACAAGCTTGAAACTAAGGTTTTGAAGAAATTAGAACAAGTGAACAAAATAATTGCTGAGTTGAGCGGTCGACTAAGAAAAGTTGAAAAAGCCATAACTTTAAAAGAAATCGCTGGAAAATTAAACAAACACTATGAGCAAAGCAGATGTCATAAATGAAATCCATAAAAATGCCCGAGTTAACTTTCCAAGACGACAAGTAATACTCAAAGATATCGATGATCTTTGGCAAGCTGATTTGATGGATATGCAAGCAATATCTAAAGTGAATAATTGTTATAAATATATACTGGTAGTTATAGACACTTTTTCAAAATATGCTTGGGCAATTCCTTTAAAACAAAAGAATAAGCAACATGTTTCTGAAGCATTTCAAAAATTAATAGATAAAGGACGTGTTCCAATAAACATACAAACCGATTTGGGAAAAGAATTTTATAATAATAAATTTCAAGATATTGTTAAAAAGTATAGCATTAATCATTATTCTACATATTCTACAAAAAAAGCCTCAATAGTTGAGAGGTTAATAAGAACTCTAAAAAACAAACTGTATAAAGAATTTAGTCTTAATGGTAATTATAAATGGTTTAATGGGACACTCAATAAAGTGGTGAATGAATACAATAATAGTGTTCATAGAACTTTGGGTTGTCCGCCAGCTTCAATAGATCATTTTAATAAAAGAAATATATTGGAGAGGTACATTATCAAATCTCGTTCTACGAAAAAAAAAATTTGTAAGAAATTTAACGTTGGTGACTTTGTGAGAATAAGTAAATATAAAGGATGTTTCGATAAAGGCTATTATCCTAACTGGTCGACGGAGATATTTAAGATTAAAGAAATTCAAGAAACGGACCCGACAACTTACAAAATAGAAGATGGAAAATGTCGACCAATTCTTGGAGCATTCTATGCTCAGGAACTTCAGAAAACTTGTCATCCTGATTTATACTTAGTTGAAAAGGTTTTGAAAAGAAAAAAAAACCAAGTATATGTCAAATGGTTAGGACTTCCTTCTAGTGAGAATAGTTGGATAGACAAAACGAATGTATATTAGGTATCTTAAAATATAAGGGTCTATAGAACCTTATAATATAATGTATTTAAGTGAGTACTCATATATTTTTATTCATTACCTATTTGTCCATATAACAACAAAGACTTGTGTAATTCATTTAAAAGATTAAATTCTTTATTTATTTAGATTATACTCGTAATAAGACTTAACGATGAAAACAAAACACTGTGAAGGTGATAATTCAATTAAAAAGAAATCTAATTCAATAGAAGCTAAGAAAACTAGCGAAATAAAATCAGGAATAAAGAAATCGCTAAAAAATATTGTGTCGCATACTAAAAAACATATTAAAAAATTGAAACCTAAATGTAAAAAAGCATTATTGGAATTAGCCTACGCGGCAGCCCGCGACTTTACATCCGATTTACCAATCAAAGTACCACGGATTATACCAGTACCGAAAACTGGAGGATTTCTCCCACTAGTGCCAATATTTGCTGGTCTATCTGCTGTTGGTAGTTTAGCGGGAGGTGCTGCTGGAATTGCTAAAGCCATTAACGAATTTAAAATAGCTAAAAAGCAGTTATTAGAATCAGAACGTCACAACAGAAAAATGGAAGCCTTAATTATTGGAAAAGGGTTACATATTAAGGCCTACAAAGATGGTTTAGGCATATACGTTACCAAGAAAAAAAACTAAATCCGCGGCTACCCAATAGAGCTTTAACTAATATTGATATATTGAAGCATTGTAATAATATGCCTTTCTTCAGAGGTGTATTCATGAGGGATGAATTACCAAGTGTTCCATTACCAATAGAATGCGGAGTGATTAATCTTGACTCTTCTAAAAATTCTGGCACTCACTGGGTAGCCTATGCCAAGATAAACAACTACATTGAATATTTTGATAGTTACGGTAACTTAAAACCACCCAAAGAATTAATAAAATATGTAGGAAAAAATATTCAATATAATTATGAGAATATGCAACACAATAATTTATATAATTGTGGACACTTGTGTTTAAAATTTCTGAAGTCATTTTGGAAAAAGAATAAGTTATTTTAAAAAAGAGAGTTTTATTTTAATGTTTAGCATGAACACAGAGTAGCTATATATATATATATATATATATATATATATATATATATATATATATATATATATGAGTTAACACTTCATATAATACAAACATTATCAGGTTGTCAGTGATTATGATTGCTAGCGGTGGTAGTCTAATTAATTAATATTACATATTTTGGTCATCATTTGAGAAAAAAAATGATAGTTTTTAATAAAACTCGCCCCGACAACGCGAAACGCAGTATTCGTCTTCCTATAATCAAAGAATATAGACGTGACCGCCGTATTCTTAGCATTAAAAAAGTTACTAAAGAAAATAAAGCTTTTCTCAGAAATATTGGATTCAAAGTATAGAATGCTACAAATCACGGAATCACCTCAACAGGATAACTCCATTGAGTGTTACGAGATTCACAGCTATAATCCATATAACAACAGTTTTAAAGATAATGATGAAATTAGAATACCCATTCACCAGCAAGATTTGTACGTATTACCATCAGCTAGTTCAATTTTCATAGAAGGCTATGCAACTGTTTATAATAAAGACACCACAGGAAAAAAAATAAAAAAGGATGTTAATTTTATTAACAACTCTATATTACATTTATTTCAAGACATAAGATATGAATTAAATGGTGTTGAAATTGATCGAAATAAAAATGTTGGTATAACTACAACTTTAAAATCATATATATCTATGAATGAAGGTGAAAGTAGAGCTGCTGCTATTTGGGGGTGGAACCTAACTGGAAAGAAAAATAAAAATGGTCATTTCAGTGTTATTGTACCATTAAATAAAATACTGGGATTTGCTGAAGATTATAATAAAATTATTATTAACTGTAGACACGAACTTATTCTGCTTCGAAGTAGCTCTTCTTTAAACTGTGTCCTTATGGAGAAAAATGACGACGTAGAATTAGACATACAGAAAATACAATGGCGTGTGCCACATATAAAAGTTAGTGATCGTAATAAGTTGCTACTTCTAAAGAGCTTAGAGAGAGATCGTTCTCTACATTTAGCATTTAGAAATTGGGATTTGTATGAATATCCATTACTACCAAAGACAACAAAACATTCGTGGTCTGTCAAAACTACTTCTCAGCTAGAGAAACCAAGATTTGTTATATTTGGTATGCAAACTAATAGAAAAAATAATACATGTAAAAGTTTATCCATGTTTGATCATTGCGATGTTACCAATATAAAATTATTTTTAAATTCGCAATACTATCCATATGATTCACTCAATCTTAAATTTGAAGAAGATAAATATAGTATATTATATGAAATGTATGCTAATTTTCGTCAGTCGTACTATAACTCGTGCATTGATCCCTTGCTTGATTTAGACCAATTTAAAGAAAAAGCTCCGATTTTTGTTATTGACTGTTCAAGACAAAACGATTCACTAAAAACGGGACCAGTCGATGTGCGGTTAGAAATCGAATGTTCTAAAGATATTCCTGAAAATACATCTGCTTACTGTCTGATAATAAACGATCGTCTATTCGAATATAAACCTTTAAGTAATATTGTAAGGAAATTATCATGAATGTCATCGTGGATGTACAAGGGTTTAAAACCGACAAAAATGAATTTATTCCGAAAGAAATAGCAGTTATGAGTCAAGGACGCATTCAAGTGCTTTTGATAAAACCGCCATTCCTGTTTTCTACATTATCTAAGACCGAACGTTCCCAAGTTGCTTGGATAGAAAAAAACAGAGGCATTTATTGGAATGAAGGTTATATACCTTATTTCTGTTATAAAAGTTACCTAACAGATTTTTTAAAAAATAAGTGCATATTTACTAAAGGTCATGAAAAAGTGTTATGGTTAAAAAACATTTTAAATTGTAATAATATACATAATTTAGAAAGTAAGAATTGTCCTAGTTTTGTGAAATTATATGAAAATTATTCAATTTCCTCTTTTACTTTTAGTTGTATATATCATAATAAAATATGTGCTTTAAAAAACGTAATGTGTTTATATAAGTGGTGTGTAGAAAATAATGTTATTTTTTAAGAAATGTAATAAATATTTTAAAATACCTTATTGTTTAATTGCTGAAAATCTGAATCATCACCTTACTACTCCAAACAATACCTACAATACGAAAATAATAACAAGGTGAAGCATAGAAGTGTAACCATATCCGTAAGTATCATATACACATATAATAATAAGTACTTGCTCAACCCATTCTTTTTATATTACAAAGATATCAATGAAGTTCCATTTGTTTATACTTGATACCTGATACATTCATATGGTAGTGGTTCTGTAATTTATCGTCATTGCAGACAACACGTTTGACGCATTAGATGAGAAGTATTAAACGGTTGGATTATGATCATGTAGCAGATCATAACGAACTGATGAGCTGTTCATAAATAAACCACTAGCTGTTCACAAAAAAATTTAGCGGATCATTAAGAACTGAAAATTACATTTGAAGTAGTGACATTGTTCATGCCACGATATTATGTAAAATATTGGATTTTTTAAAATTTCATTTTAATATAAAACCTCTCTGAACCTCTAATTTTTAAAGAAGAAATACCTATAATTTTAATTTCTAAACAGATGTATCATTTCAAAAGTTTTTCTAAATAGAAATATCTGAAGAGAGATATCATTTTGAATAGAGATTTTTAGAGAGAGTAATGGGGGGATGGATCTAGTATGATCCAGACCCCCCATTACTCTCCTACTCTAGTAAATCCATAAAATAAAACATCTACTTTTTTAATGTACTTAGCTAGTTCTATTTCTTCTTCAACTGTAAAAATTGTTGTATAGCGTCCTAATCGTTTTTCTGTATAATTCTAGATTTTAAATGTCGATGCAGAGTTCCATACGGGTATACCCTATCTTTCGGAAGCTTTTTTATCGATGTTTTTGAAGCTTCGTCCATCGCTTTTTTAAGTTGATCAGAGCTCCAAGAGCTTCTATTTGTTTTCCTAATATATTTATACACCATCTGAAATGAAAAGAAACTATAATTAAATTAAATAAGTGCTATGTTTTTATCTGAGAAAAAGGCGGGCAAAACGGACACCGGGCAAGATGGATTTATCCATTTTGCCCGATACTCGACTTGCTGCACATATTCACTTATTAAATCAAAAAATACCAACAGAAAGTAATTAAACGTGATTAAATTTAGAACTATGATAGGTAATCATCAGCCATACACAATAAAAAAGGAACAGTTTAAGCGCAATAAAGAAATATAACACTATACGTACCTTAGACACATCAATGTTTTTTCGATGAAAATGAACGGAGCGTCTTCTAGGCGTGCACTTCGCGTTGAGTCCCGCGCCGCACTTAGCAACGAATTAAGATCGACGCGCGGGAGTGCAGGGTACGTTCGGAATCTTCGCCCGGTCTTTAGTTTTTAAATTATTCACGTTATTCATCTTGCCCACCCTATCCATCATGCCCCCCCTTCCCCTAGTACTTATGCCCACATCATAAGAGCGGTACAAAGTCCAAAGTGTTTAGTCTGACTGTACCTAATTAGTCCCTTGTTTTCACGGTAGGGTGTACCGTGTAATCTAATAAATTAAACTTACAAATCCTTAGGTACATGTATTTACCTCTCTAATCCACGAAATCTGAAGCAGAACTTAACTCTTTCGGTACCTAGTAAATAACTAACACAAAATAATGTAAGTAAGGCAGGGGGTACTCACCGTTCTTGTTCGGTAGGTAAGGTAAAGAAGGACAATTCTGGATTTGACAAGCTGCTATTTAGACATCCATAAACACTGCAATATCTCCTGAATTTTTTTGTAGCCATCGTTGACTTACGTTTCACAAATTATATATAACCTACGAGCGGCAGCGGCGCGGCGGGCGCAGCGACGAAACAAGCAGGCGCGCGCGGCATTACGTGGCTCAGTCGCGACTGGCGCAGCATTATTAGCAATAAACTTTGTCAGTGTGTGCGTGCGACGATGCGTACGGACGGGTTGGCTCGGCTGCGCTCACATACAAGCCGCGCTCGGTGCGTATGTATGAAGATGGCCTACTTGTTTCATTCTACTATGGTTGCAATAAATATTGAGTATGTAGGTATTATGTTATGTGTGTCATCATCACCATCAGGAAACAGAGAATATGTGCCAAGATTTTTAAGAGCTCTAACAATAATGATCCATAAAGCGTAGTAAAACATTTCGAAAAGTAGGTACCTACCTACGCTGTTTATAGTTGGTAGGTACGAATTCGTCGTTGGTAATTATAGGTTCTTTAACTAACATGGTCACTTTCATATTATTAACCTACCTACTATCGATTATTATCATTATTACGATTTAAATCTATACTTCTATACTAATATTATAAAGCTGAAGATTTTGTTTGTTTGTTTGAACGCGCTAATCTCAGGAACTACAGGTTCGAATTGAAATATTTTTCTATGTTGAATAGTCCATTTATTGAGGAAGGCTATAGATTATATTACATCACGCTATGATTAATAGGAATGGAGCAGCAATTAAAAATGTTGCAAAAACGGGAAAATATTTTTTTGGGAGCTTTTGCGTGCGCTGCGTAAACGGTGAAAGTTACGCAAAAATCATGTATTACGAAATTGTTCCCCTTTAAAAGTTCTAAAAAAAATCCGCGACAGCATATGTCTAGCTTTTAAGGTTGACTCACTATAACCTTTTTTATGGTAATCAAATTAGTTCTAAAATAATACACTATTTGCGAAGGTGTTTTAATAAACATATTAATCCTTATCCAAATAAATAAGTTATTTATCACAGGCACTTAATTTTAAACAAAATTGCCCTTGACAGCAACCTGCCACGCGCGCATTTATGTGGGCGGGAGCGGCGGGCGGTGAGGCAGGAGGGCCCTGGCTTTTAATGCGAAAAAAGGGCTGAAAGTTTCTATGGAAATTACGTCATTTCTGAAGCTAGAAGCTTAAAACTTATAATTTAGGCTTTTAACTAGTACCTATGTAGGTATGTGTTTTATTTGCAAAATAATTAGCCTTAAAAATTAAAAATGCTGCCGAAAGTCACTACTCCACGCGGACGAAGTCGCGGGCACAGCTAGTAAAAATAATAAAATTACGGATACTCACACACAACAAAAAGTAAGGTAGGTAGGTATAGGTAATGATCCCAACTACCTACTTACTCTAAATTAGTTTCGTTTCTAACCTACTTACCTATCTACAAAACAAAAATGCAGTTTTTTTTTAATAACTAAATAAAACTTCTTTTGTCTTTAAAGAAGTGACGACCACGACGAAAAATTAAATCAATGGGTTAGGTAGGTAGGTACCTATATGCTAACAAAGTTGACTAACAATTAATTCAGTGTTTCTGGTGCATGACAGTGGCGATGCGATGGGGCGTGGGAGCAAGCAGTTGCCTTGTCGTGGGCGCTGACCTATTAATTACGTAACACTATTTCGTAAACAAACAAGTTTGTAATTATTATATTTTTTACCGCCTCTGTGTCTAGTGGCTAAAACCATGTGGCTTCGAGTTCGAAGTAGTTCAAATATTTTGGTCAATAGATGACGACGTAGGTAAGTAGGTACTTATGTTACAAAGACATTTAAATCTCTTTGTTATGTTATGATGACATTTTCTGTAACACGATAGGTATTGAGATTATTGATAACTGTTATAATAAGTCAACAACTTACTTTATCTAGGTAGCTTTAATTGGCTAGCTTGATCTCACTTAAGTACTAGGTATGTAGGTACCCTATTTTTGATGCACTTTCTGTAGGTAGGTACCTTAGTAAGAAAGGCAATATTTTGCACTACAAACACTGAGTAGGTACTAGGTAGTTGTCATATCGTTTTATGATTAGTTTTTTCTATGAGCAGATACCAATTGGCCGACAAGATAATCAGAATTAGTTTTGTTGGGAACTTAAAACCTATGGAGCCAAGATACCAATTGGCCGACAAGATATTCAGATAAAAATTAACTCATAGTGCGCAACGTTTTATTTAAACTGTTTTCGAATCAGAATTAATTAATTAGAATGGTGAAATAGACATTATAATAGATATAGAACTTTTAATACATAATAGTTTTGTTTCTTATTAGTTTAAGTTTCAAAAGGTATCGAGTAAAACATAGCGATGGATGTTGTGATATATACATACATACATACATACATACATACATACATACATACATACATACATACATACATACATACATACATACATACATACATACATACATACATACATACATACATACATACACTCGAAAAACATAACCCTCCTTCTGACGCAGTCGGGTAAAAAAATACCAAGTCTTGCCTCGTAATTTTATTGCAAAACACTGCTATATTATTTTTCTCAAACATCATCAAGCTTGAATGAGGTCATTATTTCGGCAACCTTCTTCGAGATATTATATCGAAATTGCTGTAGGTAATGGCCAAATACTAAAGCGCCATATCTGTCGCGTTTTGCGGCCAGCAATGTATGTGAACATTTATTTATCTAGCGTGTTATTTATAAATAGAACGAACTTTTTACTCCGAAACCAAGTAAACAAGATCTACACCTATTTTGGGTATGTTCCGATATGCACTTTGAGCACTGTAAGGTGTGACGTCAATTTAGTATACTGCGAAGCCGTTCCTCTATAGTTAGCTATACTGGTTACTGTTTAAAACGGAACGCAGTCCAGTATATTGTCATCCATGCTGTCATCCATATCATTTCTGGACGCTGTTAATCACGTGATCAAAGCACTGAGAGCACGATTTATAACGTCATACATTTCCCTAGGATACTGCGGCAGTTTACTGTCAGTCCATAACAGAACAAACTTCTCACTAGTAAGAGCACTGGCCAGTGCTCGCAGCGTATATCGGAACATACCCTTAATCAAATATTTTATTTAAATTTCGAACTTGCTGCACATAGACAGTGCTGTTCTTATTTTAAAAAGGAGACAAACGTTATGTTCTTCTACTTCTACCACAGAGTAAATATCTAATTACTCATGTGCTTCTACTCCATCGACTGGTGTAGTTAAATTATCATGGTGCTGAGTACCATCCGTGGTCATGGCTTCATGGCGGTTGCAACTGTGCCGAAATATCGGATACTCGCACAACAAGACAAAACAACAACAAAAAACATGGTAATAATCCCGTTAATAATTGTTATTCTAGTTGGCCTATGGCCAGCTGTGGACTAGTTTATGCTGCTGATGAATCATCATCAGATGATGATAATGATTCTAGTTGATAGATGATCTACTCGTACATACCTAGGTATTAGATGTAAGTATATAATTTAGTTTTTATTTTAATTTAAAGAAAAGCACTATTATACAAGTCCTGGCTGCGAAGAGGCATTGATGGACAAACATAAAAATGTGTGCCCTGCCCGGGGCGAATCCGAGGTACACAGTCATAAGTGAATTCGGCCTCTTTTGCTGGCAACTGCAGCAATGTACTAATTTGTAAAAAAATTGCCGGCCGCTGCAGTAATGTGTTATAATTAAAAAATGTTTCCTCAACTCTTTATAAAATATCCATATAATAAATATATTATGTACTATATAAAATCAATTACAATATCCACAAATCACTATAACTGATCACAAGTCACACGGGACCGTGCACAAAAATGTTCACACTGCACTGCAATAAAGCAATCCGAAGCGTGTGCTTGTTCGCGCTAATGGAAACCCAACTGGATCTTGCGGAATTAATGGAAATCAAGTCTTACCGACCTCCTCAGTCGGCAACACGCAACTGTTATGACGGTGTAACAACAAAACAGGTTTTAACCTTAGTCTGTTATTCCACCAGAGCTGTGCGAAGTAGCTTAGAGGTGCGCAAGGAAAATAACCTGTAGGTACTAAATATTTATATAAATAAAATACAGTGAAAAAATGTACATGTACTATAAAGTATTCTGTGCCACCAATAAGGTTACTTCCATTTCCTTGTTGTGTAAAATACAGTCATGGTAGTCTTTTTTTCTTTTAGGAGAACGTTTGCTGTTTCACACTGGGCATATTCAGCGTCACCGGCCTTTTTTTGGGGTGGCGAGAAACTTAAAGGGTTCCTGGGTGCCTAGTGCGAGTTCATTCGCTATTCGATCACGTTAACGAAGACGAGAAATAGTATGGCAAAATTTTAACTCTTCTCGTATGCCGCTAGGAGGCGCTGCTTCAATGCCATACTAATTTAATCGTTTTCGTAAACGTAATCGAATGAATACGGATATTAAACAAACTCACACCCCGATCCGATCCGAACCCTTCGGAGAATTTAGAGGGCACGGGGACGCGCACTAGTGCGTGATGCCGTTCCCTCTAGAAAACCTCCGAAGGTGATTCGTTTCACACGGTTTGAGGAACCCTTTAAGTTTCTCGCCGCCCCCAAACAAGCCCGGTGAAGCTGAAAATGCCGACTGAGGCAATCAGCAATCTCTCTCCAAAAAAAAACATCGCATAGCTCTCTGGTGTAAAAGCGGTCTAATCACACCAAATAAGGAGACTCACAACATAGTAAAATAAACTCAGAAGGCACAAAGTAAAAAGACTGCGGAAGGTAAGTTTCACACAAACAAACTAACGGTTGAGCAACGCACTCATAGACAACCTCTTGCGACACGGAATCTCGCTCATCTCCTTATTTTATGGCCTAACCACATGTCTAGAAAGAATAACGTATGCACCGGACTTCTTGGCGGGAAAGTGAAGAGTCATGTCTGCGGTTTTGTTTTATTTTCGAAAATTTGTGTTATATCGAATATTAATGTGAAATAATGGTGGATTATTAACTGTTAAGTGTTCGTGAGTGTGCACGAGTGTTGGCAAATAAAACAAAACAGTGCAACGTCACTTTTCAAATTCTCTCAAGACGTCCGCCCGAGGACTTAGTAAAGCCCCACATCTTTACTGAGATACTCGAGGGGTTGGGGGTATATCATTTCTCACTTCTCATTTCTATTATCATTCATCATCATCATACAGAAAAGAAATATTGTTTATTTATGTATTACTAATAATAAAAAATACTTGAAATTGGCTAAATGCTAAACGCGAAGCCATTAATTAAGATTAAAAAAAAAAAAAAAAAATAACTTATGCACCATGTAAGCGCCATGTGAGTAAAAACTTATCACTATTTTAGGAATTTGACGTGCGTTTAATTTACATACACATCTATAATCTATATCTATAGGTACTAATATTATAAAGAGGAAACCTTTGTATTCTTGTATGTATGTTTGTATGTATGTATGTATGTATGTATGAATGTTTGCAACGAATAAACTCAAAAACTACTGGACCGATTTAAAAAAATCTTTCACCATTAGAATGCTACATTAGCGCTGGGTAATATAGGCTATACAAAAAAAAAAATAGAAATGCGGTACGAAGTCCGCCGGGTCAGCGGACAGCAGTTTTACATATTTGGGGTTTTGCACCTTTTTCATGACTATGTCCAGGGTCGTGAGCCGTAGAAACTGTGTAGGGTAGTGGCGCCAGTGTTCTACACGAAACAAATCGACATTCTTTTACTTTAATAAATTAAAATAAATAATAATTAAAGACACCTATTTTAATTAACATTTAGATTTAGATTTTAGTATTTATCAACAATTGAATACAGACCACCTGCTTCCCGACTGTAATCGTCATCCCGTAAAAATTCAATGATAATAATTTTTGTAATATTTTGGCAACGAAAGTTGTGTCAAGGTTGGGCTTAATTACATTACCCTACGTGCTTTTGAAACATGTACAGACGCCCGCACATCAACCTATCCAAAGCTGTCAAATATCTTCATTAAATGTTCAACCATATGCCATGCTTATAAAGTTCAAAGTCAAAAAATTTAAGTTTGACAGTTTGTAGTAGTCCGATGTGCCGGCGTGTGTACCTGCATAATATAACTATACTCAAGTTACTAAGCATATAATTTATCTTATATACGTGTGAAACGCTCTTTTGTTACCTAATGTATTCCACACAGAACGCACGATGACTGTGCATTGCAGGTGCATTGGCTTCGCTTCCCATAACCCAACGTTTAATTTGGATTGAGTGAGAGATTCAAAAGCATTTTTGTTTTGTTATTGTATGTTCAGAAGTAAAACAAGACTTAATTAAATCATTCATTGCACAAATTAGACCTATCCAATTAACAAGAAAATATTGTAATGTCACTGATTAGCCGTTAAGCACAAAATAAGGAGAGAGCGTTAAGTTTTTTTTTTATCTTAATTAATGGCTTCGCGTTTAGCATTTAGCCAATTTCAAGTATTATGTATTATAATAGAAATGAGAAGTGAGAAATGATATACCCCCAACCCCTTGAGTATCTCAGTAAAGATGTGGGGCTTTACTAAGACCTCGGGCGGACTTCTTGAGAGAATTTGAAAAGTGACGTTGCACTGTTTTGTTTCATTTGCCAACACTCATGCACATTCACGAACACTTAACGGTTAATAACCCACCATTATTTCACATTAATATTCGACATAACACAAATAATAGAATATAAAACAAAACCGCAGATATGACTCTTCTATTTCCCGCCAAGAAGTTCAGCTGGTCCAGCGTTAAGTTAGACAGTTACCTATTTCTCTTTCAGCTTGTGTGTTTGAATGATTCTACCCAAAGAGATTTAATAGGTTGTTAAATGTCTTTGATTCTACCAATGAAATCTCACGAATGCTGGCAGGCAGTCTATTCCACATTCATGCGACTGTAAATAATTTGTAGAAAAAAATGGAATTAAATTGGGGGACATAATAGGGTTCTTGTGTCGCAGGATCATATGGGATTGGGACGAGAAAAGAATACTTAGGTACCTACTTCAGTAGAATAGAATCTGTGGTAGAACAAAATAAATTATACAATGATAAGTACAATAAATTAATTAATTTAATCATACAATTACTATTTGCAAATACTGTGTTCAAATTGTGCAGACGATAATGCATAAATAACGTTACGTTTACGTATGATTATTCTTTTAATCGATTTTGATTAATTTAAATACCATTTTTTAAACGACAACACAGTTTTTTTGATAATAACACTGATGTTAATGTTAAGTTGTCAACTGTCATCATTAATTTCCTCTTTGCTGTCATCGTATAGTTGAGTGCTGGCTGACATGACGATGACAGACGAAACATTATAACAGAAACAAAAGTGCAAAGAAAACTTTGATAGGCAAGTTAGCTAAAGTTGCATCAAAGTTGTAAAACTAGATAAAAGCTTAGAAAACTGTGGCTGTCTGCTAGATTTGAGGTATGTCTGTTTAATTAAGACATGTTAAAATGTCCATTTTGTAACTGTGTAACGTAACGGTTCTAAGGCGCTAAGCTAATTTTAATTTTATTCATTTCAAGTCATACCTACAATAATTTCAGTACAAAGGTTAAAAATCTTTAACATTCAAAAAATGTAGTTTGGTTATTATGTGATGAGATAAATGTACATTTTAAACAACCATTATTCATCTGTTTATAAAAATACAACTACTTCTGTTATTTGATACCAAAATGTTAATACATATTGCTTTGCCGCAAATGTCGGTCTCCGGGATGTAAAAATAATGATGTTGAATGTAATTACTAACAATACTTCTAACGGTCAGATCCATCAAACTACCGCCCCATAGCCGTAACTTCAGTTTTGTGCAGAGTAATGGAGCGCATTTTAAATACGATCGCCAATACGGGTTTCGGCCGAAACGGTCAACGGGTGATCTTCTAGCGTACGTTGCACATCTATGGGGTGAGGCTATTGACAAGCGTGGTGAGTCGGTGGCTTAGCCTTGACATAGCCAAAGCTTTTGATCGGGTCTGACACAAAGCTCTTCTCTCCAAGCTCCCGGCATATGGTCTGCCTGCTCAGTTCTGCAACTGGGTCGCTGGCTTCCTGCATGAGCGCAGAATCCGTGTTCTATCTGATGGATGTGCTTCGTGGTTCATGTCAGTGAACGCTGGGGTCCCTCAAGGCTCTGTTCTGTCCCCCATGCTGTTCCTTCTGCATATCAATGATATGCTTCTACTAGAAAATATTCATTGCTATGCAGATGATAGCACGGTACATGGAGGATATAACGGTCACCTAGCGGCAGGGAGGGTCGAAACTGAAGTGAATCAAGTGAAAATTGTCATTGAGCTCAATCGGGTATTGGACCTCATAATATCTAATTGGGGCTCCAATAATTGGTAAATTAATAATAATTGGTTGAGTTCAATGCCAAGAAAACACAGGTATGTGCGTTCACGGCAGTCACCATTCCTTCAACTTCCAACTCTTCAGGGTACATCTCTAAGCCTGCAGAGCAGTATCAACATGCTCGGTATGACGATTCGCTGCGATCTGTACCAAAGAGACTACATCGGTACAGCCACACGATATTCTGAACAGAGTACAGTGATTCTTTACGCCAGACCAGTTGTGCCTTTTGTACAAAACACAGGTACGGTTTTGCGTGGAGTATTGCTCTCACATCTGGGACGGTTCCGCAAAGTACCTTCTCGATGCCTTGGACAGATTGCTGCATCGCGCTGAACGCATTATCGGCAATGCAGAAGTCGCAAATACTCTCGAATCTCTGTAATTGGGTAGAGATGTTGAGCCACTCAGCGTGTTTTACCGCTTATACCATGGCAAGTGCTCTGAAGAGCTCATTGACCTCATCCCACCTTCTCCCTTCCTTCATAGGAGTACACATGCTGCTCTTCGGAGTCACCGTTTCACTGTCTCAAATATCCCATCACGCACAAAGAAATTTGGTGACTCGTTTCTTTGTCACACCTCCAAAAGATGGAATAGTCTACCAGCACGTTTCCCCTCCTTCCTGTGACATGGGGTCCTTCAAAAGAGGCGGATGATTGAATTTGAGAGCACTTGACACGGTATGTCACAAAAATTTTCACGAGCTGTATTTAAACCTGCACCCTGCAGGTTCTGCTCGTAGAAATTTTTCCAACATTTGTGTTTTTGTAGTATATAACTAGTTCTAGTGCTAGATCCAAACACCAAAGACAGTGTTAATTTACATTTAGGCATTATCTTAACTATGTGTACAATAGTCAAGACAATGTTTAAGTATGCCTCAGTAGTTGAGGATTCCGACTGAAGTGTGCTTCACCTTATCATCACTTAACATCAGGTGAGATGAAGGCCATATTCTCACTCGTATATAAGATATAAAAAGTAATAATAATAATAAATAATCATTGTGAAAACATTTGATAAGTGTAGACATGCTGTATTTCAAAACAGTATTTTGGTTTGTATTATTGTATAATTAATTTTTATTATTTATTTTAGTTTCTGCAATGTGTACTTCAAATACAAAACGGGATAATTCTGAGGTAAGTCTTGCTAATGCTCTCAGTAGTAACATTTAAAATAGCACTTTGTCCGCGACTTCGTCCACGTGTGGATTTCGTATTATTTCGTACAAAAATAAATACTATGTTTCCCAAATCAAAAAATAGAATCATTATCAGTGATCGGAATAGGTAGAGCTATTTTGGTTCATTGACCGTAAACGTTGATGTTAATATGGACATTCCGCGAGATTCTAACTGAAACTTTTTTTTATAAACATGATAAAAGAAGACTTGTCTTACGTATTGGCAGTGGGCGCCACGACGTTGTCAAACTTACATTAGCGACGCGTTGCCAATTACCATTGCGCACACGCGCAATGTTGCCGCACGATTTTGCCGCGCAACACGGCTTTTGGAAACAAAAGAATACAATACCGGGCTCCGCCGCTAGAAGAACGCACCGGTTTTTGTCTCTTTCTACAGCATTCAAATTGTTTATCGACAATATTTCGGGAATGTCCATATTAATACAACATATGGCAAGTACAAAAAATTGCTCTACCTATTCCGATCACTGATCATTATAGAATATGTTTTTTCTGCATACATTCCGCATAATACCGCGTTAAACTATGCTTCCGAAAATCGGCAACACACATTGTCGGCCTGGCAACTGAACCCAAGACATCTGGATGATACTTGGCATCCGACGCTATAGGTAATCTATACTAATATTATAAAGAGGAAACCTTTGTGTTTTTGTATGTATGTATGTGTGCAACGAATAAACTCAAAAACTACTGGACCAATTTAAAAAATTCTTTCACCATTAGAATGCTACTTTATCGCTGAGTAACATAGGCTATATTAAAAAAAAATATTAAAATAAAATACTAAAAACTACAATTTAATTTTCCAATATAAAATGATTTGTTTGTTTTGTTGTCATGGAAACCATTGATCCTACTAATATTATAAACGCTTTGTTATAATATTTTTATGGTACATTATTTTCATGTGTACTTAACTGTTTAGTCAGCGTACGCCGATAAAGCACCCAAGCGGCACTTTTCCGATTTGATTTACAAATTTTGCGATTTCGAATTGATAACTACCATTCATCATAATAAAATGTAGCCTATGTTACCCGCAAGGCATGTAGCATTCTATCTGTGAAAGAATTTTTGGAATTTGAAATTGGGCCAGAAGTTCCAGAGATTACCCTCCACAAACAAACAAACAAACAAACAAAGTCACAAACTTTACCTCTTTATTAATAGTATAGATTATTAAAAAGGAACCTTTTCAGTATTTGTGTTTTATTTGTCTAACAGCATCGCAACAATAAGACGTCAAAGATATTCTGTGGAATGGCGGCAAACATACTGAAGCATTTCTTCCTTCTGTTCCGGACGTTCCTTGACCTGACGATTGACTTCATCTTCGCCTTCTTCTTTGAAGATAGTAAAACAGCAATCCCGGACTTAAAAAAAGAGCACTCTATGCTAGCTGAAAGTGCTGTGACACTGGCATCTAGGATCAGAAATAAAAAGTTAACTTCAGAAGAGTTGGTTCAAGCTTGTATTGAACGGATCCAAGTTGTGAGTCCATCACTTATTTATTTTTGAAAAATTTCTAATTTGATTTAAGCACCTTTGTTAAATCACACTTTAAAATATAATTGATACAATAGTGCAAAATTCAATTCATAATTCAAAATAATTTATTCTAATTATTGAGGAGCATGTATAAGTTTCAAAAGTCAACTGGTCAGTGTACAAAGAAACCAAATAACAAAGTACAACAAACTTAAAAAAATAACTTCTAATGTGTAAAAAAAAAAAACTTTGTACCTCTTTTTAAGCACATTGCACGCACATAGGCATGTGAGATTTGGCTTAATTAACCGACCACGTGGACACTAGTTATAACTAGTATTGTAAAAAACTCAAGTCTTTTAGTCTTCATTTCGAGACTAGAGTATATTTTCAAGACTAGGACTCGTTAGTCACATGAGTCCGAGTCCGTCGAGTCTTCTAAGTCCTTTCGAGTCTTTTAAGTTCTTTGAGCTAGACTGAGTCATGAACTGAGTTGGTTTATATAATAGGTAATACTGGGTGATTTTATATCGTCATCCATATTTATTTACTAATCTGATTGAAAATAAATTGTACAATAAAAAATAGTAAGTTTAATTGCATTAAACACAAATAACCTAATCAAAAGTATCCACCTGAAGACTCAGTCTTTGAGTTCTTTTTGGCAGGACTCAAGTCTTTTACAAAAGACTCCAAATTCTGAAGGACTTGAGCTCTAAGTATTATTTATAAAACTAGAGTCTTCAAAAATAGCTCAAGTTTTATTAAATTAGACTCCAAGACTCCCCATGAGGTGCCGGGGGTAAAGATTTGCACCACCCCATCTCTTCCCGTGGGTGTCGTAGAAGGCGACTAGGACCATTCCAGAGGATGGGCAGCAGCGTCTCTCTGTGATTATTCTCACGTTACTGCGACCGCCAACCCGCCTGCCAAGCTTGGCGATTATGGCAAATTCCCCTCAAAATTATTTATCCTTGAGGGAGGCCTTTGTCCAGCAGTGTTTTTGGCTGAGATGATGATGATGATGATGATGAGACTCCAAGACTCGAGTTTCTTACAACACTAGTTATAACTATTATCGATTTATGTTAAAGGTAAATCCTATACTAAATGCCGTAGTAGATGAAAGGTTTGAAGAAGCACTAAAGGATGCTAGAGAAGTCGACAAGAAGATAGCTGAAGGATTGCCAGATGACTATTTCAAGGAAAAGCCTTTCTTAGGTAAGATTAATTTATTAAATCTGGTTTTGGAAACGAGAATAATACAACTATGTTATTAAATGTATATTTATTTATTTATAAGTTTAGCCAACATTTTGACAGCAATAACATTTACAAATTCATTTATATTATAATATTATAATGCCCCATCTTTGCATGATAGCCTCAGTGGCTATTGTCATTTTACTAATTTCTGACGCCAATGTCCTGTAATCCTTTCCGAACCGAACCACTCGGAGAATCTAGCAGGTAACGGGGCCGGGGACACGCACTAGTGCGTGATGCCATTCTCTCTAGAAAACCTCTGACGGTGTTTCGTTTCACAAGACTTGAGGAACTTGAGGAACCTCCAATAATTCTCGCCGCCGCCTGCCGCCGCGCCGTTCTGTAACACTGAAAATGCCGCCTGAGGCATTCAGCACAAAAAAAGGGTCCTGTAATTGCCGATTCGGTTTGAAAGGCATGAGACGACCACTGGCGTAAAAGTTCTATTGAAAGTACACTATCTACAGAGAATCTATTGTCACGTTGAATTTGGTCTACGTTTAATAGTTATAACAATTTCCTGTAATAAATTAATTAAATTAACATAATGTAACAACAATGGACTTTAAATCTTAAGATTTGCACGAGAACTGGTGTCCGAAAAGGCTTTCCCGTGAACAGTCACCAGGGTGCCTAGTGCGAGTTCATTCGCTACTCGATCACGTAAACGAAAACGAGAATTTGTTTGGCAAAATTTTAACTTTTCCTGATTGTCGCCAGGAGGCGCTGCTAAAATGCCATACTAATTTTCGTTTTCGTAAACGTAATCGAATGAATACGGATAGTAAACAAAACTAACACTAGGCACTCTGGTCTCTACATGCTAAAGTAGATTGATCTATCGCCAGGCGTCCCGTTCACGGCTAAGGAAAGCCACGCGGTAGCAGGGATGCTCAACACGTTGGGCGTCCGCGCCCGCGCTCACGTGCGCGCGCACGACGACGCCGAGTGCGTGCGGCTGCTGCGGGCCGCCGGCGCCATCCCGCTCGCCGTCACCAACGTGCCCGAGATCAACAAGTGGTGAGTAAACATCACCATCCATCACCAACTCATTTTTGCGTCCCCACTGCTGGGACACGAGTCACACGAGCCTTCCCTTTGGATGGACAGAGAGAACGGGCGGGTCCAGTGCGGATTAATGGTTGTTAACGACTGCTAATTCAGCCGGGATCGACGGCTTTACGTGCCTTCCCAAGCACGTAGGAGTTCGAGATGATACATTTTCAGTTGGTCGCGTTAACTACTGCGCCATCAAGCTTCTCCTACGCCAACGTGCTCCTGGTGGTGAGTGGTGAATACCCATCATTATCCCACTGCTGGGAGAGAATCCTCCATACTTAGCTGTTTTGACCTGAGGCAGATGGGGTCCCCTGTACGAGTTTTACTTTTATTCGGTTGTTAGAAGGAGCCAGGATAATAACTAAAGCATGTGTAAAGAAAGGTTGTCCCTGGCCGTCATAAGCTTCAAGACGTTTGGAGCACGACCAAACATCCTCCTCAAGCGTGTTTCCTCTAGCGGGTTTTCGCCATGGTTAATATCCGGAGATTGTTCAACCGAAATCTATCTTACGGATACCAGCGACACTGGCAATCAAAACTGATTTCTGCATTTATTGATCTGCCCATCCATAGCATAATGTTTGCTGTCCAGGCAGGAGACCCGCAACATGGTGTTCGGGCAGACCAACAACCCTCACCACGCGGGCCGCACGCCCGGCGGCTCCAGCGGCGGCGAGGCAGCGCTCGCGGCCTGCTACGCCTCGCCAATCTCACTGTGTAACTATCAACCTTATTACCAGGACATAAGGACCAACAACCCGAACCATCTCATTGTGTTACTACCAACCTTGTTACCAGGACATACGGACCAACAACCCGCACCATCTCGCTATGTAACTACCAACCTTATTACCAGGACATAAGGACCAACAACCCGCACCATCTCTAATAACTAGACATATACACACATACAAACATTTCCAAAAAATCGCTGCTAAATGGTTGATCCCAGTTTTAGACCCAGAGAATCCAGATTCGAGTGGATTCCCGTAAAGAAACATATTATTGTATTCTGGTTTGTGGCAGTAGCGCTTGTTTTGTTTTAAATCCGTGTGTGTTAATAAGTGTTAAATCAGGTTAGTTAAGAATATAGCTTAATTATAAAACCAAGTAACATCAATTTATTTGTTTTTATTTTTTACTTATGTCATGTGATATTGATAAACAAACCCTATTCATTTTGCAGGTTCTGATATTGGCGGCTCCACACGAATGCCGGCATTCTTCTGTGGGCTCTACGGGCTCAATCCCACTGCTGGGCACAGCAGTTTAAAAGGTAAGTCTTTTATATGACCAACGAAAAACATTTCAATCAATCGCAAAATAAATCTGATAAAATGTAGGTAAGTACTTACATACGAACTTTACGCTTGCAAATAAATAAGAATACGGAAATGTGACGGTAGGTAGAGTGAAATTGACATGAAATTTTTCCTTAGTTAAATAAGTACTACCTAACGAATAAAATAAAGCATACTAACAGCTATCTAATACCTTTAAACAAGCAATTCTTGTATATATATAATCTGAATCTTGGAAACGGTTCCAACGATTTTCATGAAATTTAGTATGCAGAGGGTTTCAGGGGCGATAAATCGATCTAGCTAGAAAGGTTTCATTTAATATTAATGATATGAAAATATTATAAAAAAACTAACGAGCAAAGCTCGGTCATCCAGGTACTATATATAGTAAGTATATATTTGATAGTTTTTAAAATACTTAAATACTAAAATTAGTTAGTAACATTTGTATAAGAGGTTTAAACCGAATTTAGACCTAATCGTATTAAATCGACTAAGAAAATAGGCTTAAAGTGGGTCAATTCATGATTCAATTTGATCGATTTTACATACTAAAATTGCATGCCCGTCTAGGGAAAATAGTTTGTTCCTTAATAAGCATAACTTTGCTGCTTTGTACTTCCACAATTTAATGGCAATAAATCTTTATGTTATCTATAACAACCGTAGGGTCCGCGCTCCGCACCGGCGAGCACCCCACCATGGCTTCCATCGGGTTCCTCAGCAAGCACTGCGCGGACCTCGCGCCGCTGTCCGCGCTCGTCTGCAGCGGACTCGACTTCTACAAGCCCGTGGATATTAAGGTTCATCATTATCTCATCACCAGCTCAAACAGTCCCCACTGCGCGAGTGGGTTCCCTGTGGGTGGATACACCACGGGAATGGCGGGCTTATTACCGAAAAAAAGCAACCTGTTGATGATTGTACAATGGCAACGCGGACTTCTTGGCGGGAAAGTGAAGAGTCATGTCTGCGGTTTTGTTTTATTTTCTAAAATTTGTGTTATAGCAAATATTAATGTGAAATCATGGTGGATTATTAACCGTTAAGTGTTCGTGAGTGTGCATGAGTGTTGGCAAATGAAACGAAACAGTGCAATGTCACTTTTCAAATTCTCTCAAGAAGTTCCACATCTTTACTGAGATACTCGAGGGGTTGGGGGTATATCATTTCGCACTTCTCATTTTTATTATCATTCATCATCATACAAGAAAGAAATATTGTTTATTTATGTATTATATCTTTCGTATTCCACGAAGAAGCGCTGCTTTATTGTCATACAAAATTTCGTTTTCTTTCAATCAAATGGCAAATGAAACTCGCGCTAGTCATTGTTCGGGTAACCTATCTAAGGTGA
This sequence comes from Eudonia mercurella, assembly GCA_963082485.1. Classification (NCBI taxonomy): domain Eukaryota; kingdom Metazoa; phylum Arthropoda; class Insecta; order Lepidoptera; family Crambidae; genus Eudonia; species Eudonia mercurella. The sequence goes on along the minus strand of OY720038.1, from coordinate 16,719,780 downwards.
CACATTTTACATTATCTTGTTAATCAATGCTATTACCAGTTTTTCATTTGTCTGTGTCTACTGTGTCTTCGTTGGACTGTTTAGGACTACTGTCCTAATTAATCTAAGCAATAATAGTTAAAGGCAAACTCATTATCACATTTTTGTTTGCGCTGCACACCTAGTGATGAAAGGACTCGAGGTTTTTAAACCTTTTCAATCAAAACTCGCCTCAATTTTTAGGACTCGACTCAAAAAATACGACTTGAGGCTTTTTACTAATGTAAGATGACTTCAGTCATTAGAGTTCAACTCTGAAATAAAACGACTCGAGTCTTTTAATAACAGTTATAACAACTTAGCCACAAGCCTTTTAGTAAAGAACTCGAGTCGTTTAACATAAGATGAGCTGTTTAACATGAGATTATAAAATAATAAACTTCAGTGCTTGGTCATTGCATTTTTATTGAGTTTTCTAGTTTTTCATCACTAAATATTTTTGTTATTACAATTTAAAGATAATTATCGTAATTGTAAATTATTACAAAATATTTTTTAAAAGAAATTTAGAAATTAAAACGCTGTTTTTAATTTTTATCAATTTCAAAAATTACCTATGCAGATAAATAAAATTGGTGTGTCTGTTTGTAATATTAAAATAACTACTTTTTATTAAATGCATATGAATGTTTATACGGTACCTACATATATCAAAATAACATATTTTACAACAAAAACAACGGGAACTAAATACTATTGCAATCAGTAAACAAGCAAGTGTAACTATATTTATGTCAATCTATTTGCAAAATAATGTTCGCAGCAAAGTACCCTCACTAAAAATATTCTATAACTGCCATAGATCATTCGTCAAGAGATGACGCCACGTACCTTGCACTTAACTATTAATTTGTTAGATTTTAGAATAAGTATGAAATGTTAAAAGAATTCTAAAGATTGTCAATACAAGAACTGTAATTCATCTACAGCTACACTAATATAATAAAAAAGAAAATATTTTTTGTATGTGTGATAAGAAAAAACTCAAAAACTACAGGACCGATTTCAAAAATCTTTCACCATTAGAATACTACATTATCCTATTAAATACTGATTGTCTACCCGTATTAAATAACAACAAAAGACGTATTTTAACACGTGACAATTTAAAATCCAAAAATAAATATGCCTCTTTTACCTGTAATAATTAGCGTGTGAATACGACATACATACATACATATCCATATTAATTTTAGTATTCGAGAATAAGCGCGCCTCACGACTTAAGACTCCCGCGAACCGAGTCGTTTTAAAAGGGTTCGAACTGTAGGGAAGCCTGTATGTGCCTGTATGTTAGGATGGAATGCCACACTGAGGAAGGACAAAGGGAAGATCTTCCTCCGAGCTGGGTGGTATAGCTCGGGGACCGAGGTCCAACGGATGTTAGTTGGAGGTGCTATATATAGCGAAGGAGACGGTGAAACTTCGCTACCGCGATGCAGGCTTCCCATACTATTTCACGTCGTAGTATGGCGCCGTCGTTGGTAAGCGTTTGTGGCGCCATCTGTTGACACAGTTGAGAAGGTGTTTGCTTCGTGTCAATGTGCGGCGTATGCGGTAGGTGGCGCTGCCACAGAACCTTTTCGTTGAGACTGAGTCGTTTAAAATTCCGAGTCATTTCAAAATGACTCAAGTCTTAAAATAGACCTCGAGTCCCCAGTTTTGGACTCAAATAAGGCTTAGGGTTCAGGGTTTAAAGACTCATTGAGTTGTTAACCGTATGACTTGAGTCGAGTTCCTTTTAAAGAGCTTAAAAACCTCAAGTCCTTTCATCTCTATGCACACCACAACGTCTAATTGACCCTGAATTTTAATATTTGGTTATAAAGTTTATTCTTCGGAGACAGCAATACTCCGAAATACATTTGTTTAATTATATCAAGTGACTTATCATCACCACGCATTAAATGTCGTTACTTGTGCAGTTTATTGCGCCCATTCTTGTCCACAGTTAAAAAAAGACGTCCCGAACGTAGGTAGGTACATAAAAAATATTTGAACGATTCAATAGTGCTTAGTACTTAGGATCGACATTTTTTTCCTTAAATCATTAAAAAAAGGGGTCAGCGACTGATTTTAGTCTTTAGCAACTATTGAAGACGGTCTGTATTTGTACGGTACGGTCTGTAACCTGTTTCCTAGCTGTCATACCGTAAAATTTCAATGAATATATATATTATTTTTTGGCGACAAAAAATTTGTCGCGCTCTGGTGCCAATACTCTGTTTTAAAGCTTATTTGAACAATAAAAAACTGACTTTGACTTTGTTGTGTTGCAGAACGTGAAGTACTATTACACGGAGACGGCTAAAGACCTGCGCGTCAGCCCCATCAGCAAGGAGCTGCGGCAGGTCATGACGAGGTAGCTATATGAAGAACTTGGTGTATTTAACATGTCGTTGAACGTATGAGTATGTGGGGTGACGGGACTTTCGCAAGGATCCTTACAGGACCTCTCAGGAACACGGAACCCTACAACCACAACAGCTGTTGCGAGAGTTGCAGCTTGTTGAGAGGCAGGGGCGGCTGGTGGGTTATGGAACTGGTGGTGCACTTTAATAGCTGACCAAATATTAGGATACAAGTCGCAATAAAATAAACCAACGTTTTGTTTATATATATATACACTGCTACAGACACTATCTCCGACTCATCAGTATGTTAAATTTTAATATTCTTTCAGAATCTAAAGTTCTAAACGATAACAAAAACAAAACCATTAATTAAATCACAACAAACAATACAAAACAGCCACAATTGACAAGGCAATTCAACATGGACGGGCACGCGCGTTATATGGGAAAGAAATCTTCGAGGACACAAATGTTAAAAAAATTTCCACGAGCAGGATTTGAACCTGCACCCTTCTGACATTCCGGGTCAGGTGCTCTTCCAATTGAGCTATCGTGGTTCTAACCAGCCCGCCGAAATTATTCAACACTTTTTACTTTGAAAGCCAAAGGCGCCCATTCAATGTCAACAACTACCGTCACTAACATCCGATCATAATATTTTTACAAATATTAAAGATCAGTTAAGAAGTAAGCAAGCTATTTAAAAATGTTCAAATAATTTTTAACGCAAATTTTGTTGCGAACAAATTATAAATATATATATTAAATTATAATAGTTCAAATCCACGAGCAGGATTTGAACCTGCACCCTTCTGACATTCCGGGTCAGGTGCTCTTACAATTGAGCTATTTTTTCAAAAATTTTTTCAACATTTGTGTTTTTATAATTTGTTTGCAACAAAATTTGCGTTAAAAAATTATTTGAACATTTATAAATCTTCGGGGAGTTTCGGTCAAGCTCGGCAGAGCTCGGTACAGCATGCGGCGGCGGGCGGCGGCGCACGGGAATAGCCAAATGACTCCATACTGTTTCTATGAACTATGTTTTGTCTCACGCGCTAGGCGTGTTAGCGCGTATCTCATAGAAGTTACTCAAGTTTCACCGTGCGCGTCGAACTAGCGCACGAGAAATCTTCTTTACAGCAAAAATAAGTCTTAATAGTATGGGTTAGAGCTTAAATTATATCGTCATAATATAATAAGTGTTGATTAATTTCGGCGAGTTGGATTGAGCCACGATAGCATAGTTGGCAGTGCTCCTGACCCGGCATGTCATGGGGTGCGGGTTCGAATCCCACTCGCGTAATTTTTTCAACACTGTCTTTTTTCAAATTGTAATTTGTTCGCAACAATATTTGCGTAAAATTACATATATGTAAAAAATCAAGAACATTAAAGTTATATGTATAATTATAAGCATTAACATGTTAACAATGTAATTCCTAATACAATGGAACGAGAGTTAAAACTAGTCAAAAGTGTATACGTGTTGTGGTCGGGACTGTACAACATGTTCCCAAACCAAACTAATTAAAATAACCGTTGGATAGATGGCACTGTGCCGCAAAAATCACAAAAAAATTAAAAAAGCAGTAAAAAGATTCAGTGCTTACGTCAGCCTTCCCAGGTAGCATAATGGTCAGTGCAGCCGCCCGGATTGCGTAAGACCCAGGTTCGATTCCTGGCTGGGTCGGGTAAGCATTTAATTTTTTCACTGTATTTTATAAATATTTAATTCAGCTTCAATAAAAATTAAAAAATTAAATAATGATTATGGTTTATTATTGTATAAGTTAACGCAAATTTTGTTCAATGTAGACAGCTACCTAAAAAGTAAAAGAATAATGTTGTTAAAAAGATAGTGTTCATTAATTTCGGCGGGTCGGATAGAGCCACGATAGCATAGTTGCTAGTGCACCTGATCCGGTATGCCATGGGTGCCGGTTCGAATCCCGCTCATTTTTTTTTTTTTTTAATATACTAAAAGCGGCTTTTCGTTGTGCCATCGCAGGGTGGTGAGGCAACTGACGTTGGAAGCCGCGTCGACGGATCTCGCGCCGGCCGCGTACTACCACGCCGGCCTCGACCACATGTACGCGCTGTGGCGGCACGGCATGGCGCAGGAACACGAGAACTTCCCGCTGCTGCTCACCAACGGCCGCTACGAGGCGAATGGGCTGGTCGAGCTGGCTAAGAAGGTCACATTATATTTTTATTTATTTATTTATAATGCTACTGCTTTATCTGCGTTAACGCTAACGTTGATGTAATTGTCCATATACGCGCTAATTAACGCGTTAAAAATGTAATGTTAGCTACATTTAGATTACAACGCCGTTAAGAGTTAATTCCTAGTGTCACGCGTTAACCCTTTAACAGCCGATCACGTCCTGGGAACGGGTGGGTGGGATCGTCTCAGGACGCTGATCACGTCCTTTGTACGGCATTGACTTTCATAGCGTTTGTTTTAACATGACGTCCGTGGCGTACCACGGACGTCATGTTAAAACACGCTAAGAAATCACGTATTAATAATAATAAATGTTTCCCACACTCACACCAATTATCTAGCCCCAAGAAAAGCTTCCTTAAGAAACTCGATATATGGTTAACTAGACAACGGATAAACATACTTTATATACTTAAATACATACTTATTATACATAGGAAACACCCAGACCCGAAACAATATAGAAAAACAGGTATTTCTAAATTGATCCGACCGGGGATCGAACCCGGGACCTCAGAGATAGCGACACCATGAAAACCGGTGTGCAAGCCACTCGACCAAGGAGGTCGTCAAATGTATAGTATGATTTGAGTGTAACCTCGGTGTAATGAATTTAAAAAAAATCATATCGTCGCTCGCACAACAGTGAGATAGTACAGCCAGTCACTGTCAGCCAGTAACTTTTATTGAAGAAATTTGACTATTTTGGTTGAATAACCATATGACATAGTCATACCCGGTATCTGGGTCGGTATATAGGCCGTTGACACGAAAAGAAGTCGTAAAGTTCAAATACTAATGAAGTGACAGTTTGTAGAAGTCTGATGTGCTGGCGTGTGCACTTTGTTTAGAAAGTCCACTATATAACTTACAGTGAAAGTTTAAAAACTTTCAGCTGAACCGAAAAACATTAGTAACGAAAAAATACCAAATATGACAGTTATCACTTTGTCTGAGTGGTAGAGCCACGCTGCGTTGCAGCACGAAACCCGACCACGGAATATCGGCATGAAACAATGGCACTCGTTGCTGTTGTGTTTCGTCCGGTGAGTGAAAGTATCGGAGGCCCATCTCTCACCCCTCCCCCCTCCAAATTCCTACTCCCTTCTCAAGATCCAACTCCTTCCTCAAAGCCGGCGACGCATCTGCGATTGCTTTGGTTTTGCGGGTGTCCATGGGCGGCGGTGATTACTTTCCATCAGGTGACCCGCCTGCTCGTTTGCCTCCTTTTAATATAAAAACAAAGTTAGGTATGCGTGCGAAGATGTGCAATTTGTTTTAGTTAGTATTAATTGGTTGTTGTTGCAGGCGGTGGGCATGTCGGAGTTGACGCTGGCCGCCATCATGAAGCTGCTGGACGAGCAGGTGATGCCGCGCGTGGCCGCCGCCTGGGCCGACCAACTCACGCGGCAGCTCAAGGAACACTTACAGGTCGGTGGCATACTCATCATCGTCATAGGTATCGTTAATGATATATAAGAAATATATGATACACTAGCTGACCCGGCAAACGTCGTTTTGCCATAAAAAATAAAAAAAAATTTAGGGGTGGACTACCCCTAACATTTAGGGGGATGAAAAATATATGTTGGCCGATTCTCATAGATACCGGATGACCCGGCAAACGTCGTTTTGCCATAAAAAATTAAAAAAAAATTAGGGGTGGACTATCCCTAACATTTAGGGGGATGAAAAATAGATGTTGGCCGATTCTCATAGATACCGGATAAGCACAAAAAATTTCATCAAAATCGGTCAAGCCGTTTCGGAGGAGTATGGCAACGAAAACTGTGACGCGAGAATTTTATATATTAGATATATCATATGATACATATATAATATTAAGATAGCTTAAATAAATAGTAAAGATTCTAATGACATTGTATGATAATTAATCTAACTTGTTTTCTTGTGATAAATGTTATTGATGTAAGTCGTTTTTATCACAATAAATAAATAATAATTATAATAATCGTCAACACCTAGAAAGGCTCTCGCTGAAAGGTTGGGTCAAGGGTCAGATGCAAAAGGCTCTTTGACACGGCACGTATTGTCAGGAGGTTCCTCACCACCGGTAGCTTGGGCCCTGCCCCGCTGCTGGTGGAACTCTACGATTAGGTTTTTATAATGTTTTATTGTTTTATATTAAAATATTGTAAAAATCTAGTTTTAAGAAAGAAAATAAATAAAGGAGATAATAATAATAATCTCATCCCTAGCTCATTTTATGTCCCCACTGCTGGGGCACGAGTTTTCCCTGTGAGTGGATAGGGAGAACGGGCCATAAACCACCATGCGGGCCCAGTGCGGTGCGGTGGTTGTTAACGACTGCTAATGCAGCCGGGACCAACGACTTAACGTGCCTTCCGAAGCACGAAGGAGCTTGTCATGATACATTTTTTGTCACCCATCCGATAACCGGCCTCAAGAACTAAAAAAAGACGTTGATTTGCATTTCAATTGTTTCAGTACATAGATGAAAGTTGTACACACGCCTGCCCAGACTACAACAAACTGTAAAATTACCCCCAATAGACTTTAAACTATATATATGGCATATGGTTGAATATTTATTGAAGAAATTTTACAGTTTTGGATAGGTTGCCTGTACTTAGGGTTGCCAACCATATTTAAAAATAACGTATCCTACGTTATTTTCCATTCCCATATTTAATCTTTTTAATAACAATAAAGTATGGAAAATACTTTATTTCCGACGTAATGCGTGCGTTTGAACGGAATATTCATGTTGACTTAATTTCTGAACTACTGAATGATACTCAGACCCAGGTGAAGTGAAACGAAACGCAACGATAATTTCTGAACGCGCTCTTTATAAACTGTCACTGTCAAAGAAATTGTCAAGGTCTTATAACATTCAAATGATGTGAAAGGCACTTAAAAAAAAATTTTTAAAAAATACTTAATTTATTTTTTTTAAATCCTTTTTTTATACTAGTTAGTGATAAATTTACTTTAATTTCCTGAAAAATAGTTGGCAATCCTATCTGTACTGTACTTATTAAACAAAGTACTACCAATACTTCTCCCGAAGAGAATTTAACACTACGTATACTTCTCGTTCGCAGAGTAAGCTGGGGTCCACGGGCGTTCTGCTGTTTCCTTCAGCGCCGGCGGCCGCGCCCTACCACTACACGCCGCTGCTTCGGCCATACAACTTCGCATACTGGGGCATCTTCAACGCGATCAAGTTCCCCTCCGCACAGGTAACAACGTTGTTATATCATTTATGTTGCTGTTAATAAGGGTGCGTCGTCCGTAAGTGACAAATATTTTATTTGAAATGTCTCCGTCCTTTGATGCCGCGCGGCTTAGTATGGCCGTATGGTATTTATACTAAAAAAAGTAAATATTTAAACAAACTATTTTTAGATTTTATGATGATAACAAAACATAACATTTTTGTATATTTAAGGGTGGGCCGTCCGTTAGTGAAAAGTGTCATATATTTTATTTGAAATATCTCCGTCCATATTTATTTGATGCCGCGCGGCCATACTCATTTTGTATGGGTAATTTAACGTGTTAATTTGATAAATAATAATTTAAAAAACAGCTCGATAAATTGAAAATGTGAGACGGACGATTTGTAGTTTAGACCATTGGTGATTGTTTAGACAAAATCAGAGGTACAATAATTTAGATAAACTATAAGATATCAACTAAACGCCGCCACTCGTTTTCATGATTTTTGCCCAACTTTCAATGATATTGTAAAAAAAACTAGTGTGTTATGAATTTATGGATCAGATTAATTGTAAACACGTTCCCTTTGATACTAAATATATATTTTGTTTATTTAATACGATAGTATTTTCAATTATATCAACTTAACTGTGACTTCATTTTTGGCATTATTTGGTCGGCGCACCCTTAATAAATAAATAAATAAATAAATAAACTTTAATCATTCATATAAATGAAATGTTTCTGCTAAGTCTAGAAGATGGGCCCCGAAACATGCATGCCTAGAGGCCTATTAGATAGCTTAATCCGTCCGTTATGACGTATTTAAAAAAAAACTACTTACTAGATCTCGTTCAAACCAATTTTCGGTGGAAGTTTGCATAGTAATCATATATTTTTTTAGTTCTATCATTCTCTTATTTTAGAAGTTACAGTGGGGACACATTTTACCACTTTGGAAGTGTCTCTCGCGTAAACTATTCAGTTTAGAAAAAAATTATATTAGAAACCTCAATATCATTTTTGAAGACCTATCCATAGATACCCCATACGTATGGGTTTGATGAAAAAAAATGTTGAGTTTCAGTTCTAAGTATGGGGAACCCCCAAATTTATTGTTTTTTTCTTCTATTTTTGTGTGAAAATCATAATGCGGTTCACAGAATACATCTACTTACGAAGTTTCAACAGTATAGTTCTTATAGTAGAAAAAGTAGAAAAAAGTGACTGTACATACGGACGGACAGACAGACAGACATGACGAGTTCCGTTTTTTGCCATTTGGCTACAGAACCCTAAAAATGACAGTATTTTATAGTAGTTTCAGTGTCTGTGGATCATTATATTGTTTGTAAGGAATATACTGATGAAGAAATCAATAGTTTGGTGTGCAGCTATTGTCTATCTAACTATGTAGATATATTTCTGTAAAATAATACTTAGAAAGTTACTATTGAAATTAGAATTTTTAGTATTTTTATGCATGCCTGAAGTTAGTTGCGGCGAAATAAAATATTTTTGTACAGACGCCTGCAGCCCGCATGCACAAACCATCCAAAACTGTTAGATTTTTTCAAAAAGTGATATTTTTCTTGACATGATTACATACACAGAGGACAAAGTACTGATGTGTACACCTATAATAGGTACGCACAACATTTGCCATTAACACTTGAAAACACAAAAAAGATTTTCAAATTAAGATTAAGCTAGAATGGTGTCGGGTAATCTGCCACCTTATGAACTCAAACATCGAATTACCCAGACACAATAGAATTTTAATTGTTATCGGCCACCTGCTGGTCGCTCGACGCTCAAGGCGTTAAATATCCCGTTTTGAGTAAATAAAGAGTTTTGAATTTGGTAACACCTCAGGTACCCCTCGGGCTGAACGCCGACGGCCTGCCGCTAGGACTGCAGGTGGTGGCGGCGCCCGGCCACGACGCTCTCTGCCTCGCCGTGGCGGAACACCTTGCGCGAACCCACGGCGGGTTCCTACCCCCCTGCAAGGTTATCACCTAGGTACGTGACTACCGAGGCCGAATATTCGATAGCTACTTACAAGGGGTGTTTCTTTAACCTTTGATTCAGGGACTATAGATTAGAAAACGGCAAAGCGACAACAGACGTCGGAAACTTAAAATTTTAAACAGTTAAAATCTTTGGTTAAAATTAATTTAAAAAGTTGTATACAAAAAAGAAATAGTATTCGGAGCTGACTAGGAACGTCTTTTAATGCATTTAAATCGTCTTTGTGGTGTAGCGGTTAGATCACAAACCTTGGGATCCAGAGGTCCCTAGTTCTATTGCCGGCTGTCAGTTTATTTTTTGTCATTGTATTGGATTTAAGGTTGTCAACGTGTTTATGATTTAAACAAAAAAACGAAAAAATGTTACTAGGTACTGTCGACAACAAAAGTAGAAGAAATATTGTTTTCTAAAGTTCACGCGAACACTACACATTGAAATGAAAAACTTTTATGGATCTACTCGCGTTTATTTTACACGTTACTTTTTAATGTTTGTCCTGACGTTACAAACCCTTTGCAGGGTCCGTGGTCACAGGGAGACTGTGTATCCGTAAAAGCTGTTTCATTTCAAAAGCAGAATAACTATATAATTTGTATATAAGTTGTTTTGACAAATATCTAAATTGTTGACCAACTTTTTACCGGCTATAACTATTACAAAAAGAACAAGACAAGTCTCATTGATTAAAAATAGGTAACTTCAAACAGGAAAACATTCTTAACTCGTCTGTATATACTTTTTTGTTTTATATGTTCTCATTATTATAATGAATTATTATTATTATCATAAACGTTATGTATAAGAACTCCTCCGAAGGCAAGGAAGTTAGCCGAAAAGGGTAATGGTAGTGTTACGTTGTAAATTTGAAACCCAGCCTGCCTCTGTTAATTCAGAAAGGTTGGCACTAGTTAGATAATATAAGAATTACCTGTAAACATTAGTTTTCCTAGATCATTGTAATTTGTTGAATAAAATTCGATATATCTCCGTAATTTAGTAACAAACAACGTCTCAGCTAATTTCCTTTTTTATTTAATTGATAATTTAGCTCAAGAGTGTACTAAAAGCCGTTTTATTAATTGTAAGTGGAGTGATGTGTCAGTTGAAGCTAAGAGTCTAAATTACGGAGATATAACGAATTTTATTTAACAAACTACAATGATCCATTGATCTAGGAAAACTAATGTTTACAGGTAATTCTTATATTGTCTAACTAGTGCCAACCTATCTGTGAATTAACAGATGCAGGCTGGGTTTTAAATTTACAACGTAACAGTAGTAATGAAATAGAATATTTATCTATAATTTACGAGGTCCAAAAGGGTAATGAATCTTTCATACGATCAACTAACATTATTCATTTCTCAGTAAATAAAATGTGTCATTCTAAAAAAGCGCTTATATCTTTATGATTAGAGACTTTTCTACAATGAAATATGATAATGTTAATTGGCGTCTGTGAGATCAGCAAGTAGTGTAGTTTTTGAAACTGCAATATTTGGCTATCTCTGAAGTAGCTTTTATTTGTTTATAATAAATTATTTATGTACAAGTTTTTTAGTATTTTTTGTCTAAATAAAATATTGTGATAAACATGACAATACACAAAATTAAGACTGATCCACTATCAAATATACATTTTGGAGAGTTTGTTACTAAGACTATTGTAACAAGGTGATGGTGCTATAAGTTAAGCAATTAAATGCATTTTTATTTTTATATGGATTATTTTCTTTTACCACCAAACAAAAGAGAACTTTAGGTATACACGCACACGCCTGCACGTCAGTTTACCACAAACTGTCAAGTTTACTCTAATAGACTGAACTGTATGTCCCAGGCATATGGTTGTCCAATATATTGCCAGATTCCTAGTTAAGAAACAAAAACACAAATGTTGAAAAAATTTCCACGAGCAGGATTTGAACCTGCACCCTTCTGACATACCGGGTCAGGTGCTCTCCCAATTGAGCTATCGTGGTTCTAACCAGCCCGCCGAAATTATTCAACACTATTTAATTTAACACTATTCAAATCCTGCTCGTGGATTTTTTTTCAACACTTGTGTTTTTGTAATTTGTTTCGCAACAAAATTTGCGTTAAAATTATTTAAAAAAAAACATTCCTAGTTAAGATTTCACAGGAAATAAAAACACACATACTGAGACGAAATCTTTATTTGATTTTAAATCTCTGACAATGGAACACGCCCCGCGTGCCCGCCCGCGGCCGCGGCTGGCCCGCGCGCGCTGTTACACTACTGGCTATGCACGAGGCTTTGCACACGAAACATTATCGAGACACTGTGACACGTACTTTTAGTACAACCAGCCCATAATCTATCAATATAATATAATCAATACACAAGTTTATTCTCCACTAATTCGGGGCTGTACGATAATCTTTCGCTTTTTTAAAGCGTCGTGTGCATAAACCCTAAATCCTTAAGTGTTAACGGCCTATCAGCGACCGAGACCGCTATAATCTAAAGTTCCAGTGTACCGGGCTTGGCGTAACTAGGCGAGCGCGTACGACTCGACCCACGATTTCACCGCAGTCGAATCGACGCACCCGCTGCCTAAAACTAAACTCTGGGCTTAACCCGGTTAAGGGCGAGCTAGAAAACCGGCCTTTTCCGAAAACATCCTATAGTTAAGGAATGTTTCGACTCGAAAGCGCGGCTCCTTCATAAATATATGTATATATGTAATAGTCCAGTACGGGGCCGGCTCTACCGTACTCCGCGGAGCTTGTAAATGCATAGTTTTCGTTTGAGCTAGACGCGTACGCAATCCGACGCTGAGATGTTTCACCCTTAAGGAGTAGAGCCGGCCCCGGTTGTCTTAAATCAGGTACGGACTATTGCGCTTTCAACTATTATCGTGATGTAGTTCCGAAGTTGCAGACTCTTTAATAACCCATTAATATCTACGCGCCCGATGTACAATAAAATATAGGGAACAACGCACTACAGAGTGTTCTCGTGTCGTTAACACGCGATCTAACAGGATCTTATATAACAATGCCTTCGAACGATATTAAGGAAGATCGCTACATTAAAATTGAATATTATATTTTCTACCACGTGGTTTTACGAGTACATATCTCGCGGTACATCCGCCAATCACTCGTCGAAAATTCCCTATACGAATCTACAAGCGAGAAACATAATATTTGCACAACGACACCGCTTATCTCGGCGGGATTTAAAACTTGAATTAAATTCGACGTCCGCTATATACAACATTAACCGTCGAGAAGAGAAAAGTTAAAGAGTCGTCTACATAGAATCGGATGATAATCAGGGTTGTCTACACCGAATCAGGTGAGAATTAGGGTTGTCTACAAAGAAGTATCAGGTGAGTGTTAGGGTTGTCTACAAATAATCGGGTAAGAATGAGAGTTGTCTACACAAAATCGGGTGTGACTCGGGGTTGTCTCCAAAGAAGAATCGGGAACGAATAAGGGTTGTCTACAAAGTACCGGATGAAAATCGAAGTCGTCTACACATAATCGGGAGAAGTCGTCTACAAAGACGAATCGGGTGATACTTAGAGTCGTCTACATAGAAGTACCGGATGATACTTAAGGTCGTCTTCAATAAGAATCAGTAATTAGGGTCGTCTACAAAGAATCAGTTGAAAAATCAAAGTTGTCCACGCGTAAGTTAAACATTGTCTACACAGAATCTGGTGATAAAATTGCCTACAAAGAAACATCAGGTGATAAGGTAGCTACATAGGGTTGGGTTCTGTCGGTGGCTGTCAGCCGGGGTCTAGGGCTGCGCCACGCAGGCCAGCAGGCGCGCGAGCACGCGGGCGGCGCGGCGCCGGCCTCAGCTCGGGAACTTGCAGTACAGCGCGTAGTGCAGCTCGTAGCCGGAGAAGCGGCAGTGCTGCGCGTCCTTCTGCTCGAACGAGCCGAGAGACGAGAACTTCTTCAGTTGGCGGGGCACGTCCGCTGCTACGGAATCCTGTGGGGAAAACAGTTGCACCTTAATTTTAATCGCCTCTGCGGTCAAGCCCAAAGGTATTGGCTGCGAATCCAAGCGGGGTTACATGTGTGTAATCGATTTAGTTGGTGGTAAGCCTCATTTAAAATTCGCTTTTATTTTCTCAAAAACTTTTCGTCTGAATACAACCGCACCCAAAAAGACGCAGATGGTTATGTGGGGTTTACCTTTCCGGCTCTCACCTCCCTGCTCAGACCCCGAGGGCTTCGACAAAGATTTTTTTTATATTAACGGGTAAACACAGTGCCTTGATCTCATCTGATATTCAGGGATGATAAGGCCAATGACGCACTTCAAACGCAAAAAGTTGATTTTGTGATAGAAATTATAAATGTTATATCTCCTTTGTTGATTCTGTTTCGACTATTAGTATTATATTCTTGTATATGTTTTTGGTATACTACTTAATAAGAAATATATTTTTGATGCCTATTCTAAGTACTAGTATTGTATTTTTGTTAAAAATAAAACGTTTTGTAAACTTATATTTCTTTTACTTAAGGATCCTGATAAACATAAACAGTACCTACCGATAAGCAAAATACGAAATAGACTAAAAATGAATGCGACAACCCTGCGACAATTACGAATGTCTAGCTAGACGATGGCGGCATTTCGCGCAACTTTAAAGGCATTGAACCAATGTAAGTTTTTAACACTGTGACAGCATAGTGAGATTAAAAAGGTTAATTTGTAGTCTAAACCGAATAAATGAGTTTGAATTTGGAACTCACCGGCGTCGCGAACACGGTGAGCACGAACTTGGCCGGGCGGAACGCGTCCAGCACGCGCGCGATCACCTCGTCGTAGCTGGTGGCCGGCACGTTGGACTCGAACGACACGTACGAGCACGCCGGCTCCGGCGTTATGTGGATCGTCATGTAGCAGCCCTGCAACACCGGCACATATAACACTTGTATATTTTTTATCCCATTCTAAGACATAACATGTTTGAATATATTTTATTACAATCACAATCACATCAACACAAATGTTGAAAAATTTCCACGAGCAGGATTTGAACCTACACCTTTCTGACATACCGGGTCAGGTGCTCTTCCAATTGAGCTGTCGTGGTTCTAATCAGCCCGCCGAATTATTCAACACTTTTTACTTTGAAAGCCAAAGGCGCCCATTCAATGTCAACAACTCGGTAGTTGTTGACATTGAATGGGCGCCTAACTAACACTGCACTAACATCCGATTATAATATTTTTACAAATATTAAGGATCAGTTAAGAAGTAGGCAAGCTATTTATAAAATGTTCAAACAATTTTTAACGCAAATTTTGTTGCGAACAAATTACAAAAACACAAATGTTGAAAAACCCGATGTCAGAAGGGTGCAGGTTCAAATCCTGCTCGTGGAAATTTTTTCAACATTTGTGTTTTTGTAATTTTTTCGCAACAAAATGTGCGTTAAAAATTATTTGAACATTTTATAATCACATCACATAAAGTTTTATTTATTTAGTCAATTTGAAAACCAACAGCTAATAAACAAAGTAAAGACTTAAAAATAGCGACAAAATGTCAATTACAGTACAAAATAAGATGGGGATATACGTCCACTGCCTATTAAATGTGTAAATTACATTAAGTTGACTTCAATCACTGAACTTAAAATGTAATAGGTAAGTTTTTACAATAAATTTCATTTAATTTAAGCTGATTTTATAGTGACTCTTGTAAGCTGCGCTGGCGCATCCTATCCGGCCTATGCAACAAAATCTGAAACAATTTGCCCGATCCGAAAATTGAACACAGGACCTTTGGATATCGGGCAGACCGCTTTGCCGCTCAGCCAACGAGGCGTCGCGTCGGCTTGTCGACGTCTTAAGAGTCGATTATTTACATATAATTTTACGCAAATATTGTTGCGAACAAATTACAATTTGAAAAAAGACAGTGTTGAAAAAACTTCAACACTTTCTTTTTTCAAGTCTTAAGAGTCACTTTTTTTTTACATTGTAACGCTGTTGTGTTAACCATAAGCGGAGCTTTGGTCCCTATAAAGTCATTCTTAAACTTGCACGCATTTATATACGTGATAAAACTTTATTTTCACATGTACTATTTCATTTAAGGCGAAGGGTAAGGCACACTAGCGCCACCAATTGATAATTTGACAATTATTGACCGGATCTTTTTTTAAACATTGTGTACCGTCCGATAAGAGTAAAGCATCCATAGTATTTATTTAATAATTGTGCACTACTTTTTGTTGCGTGGTTTATTCACAAAACGGGCTATCGCATTTATTCACAAACAATGACCACTTTTGGTTTTAGCGAATGAATACAAAAACAAACATAAAGTAGTGCACAATTATTAAATAATAGATGTTTACCTTGTGTCGGAAGGTCCGCAATGTTTGAAAATAAATCCAGTTTAGCAGTTATCAAATTAAATCCATTAGCGGCGCTAGTGTGCCTTACCCTTCGCCTTAACTTAGTAACGCAATAAGTAAATTAGGTAAGATAGATAACACACTTTATTGCACACACATACACACACACACACACACACACCCCCACACATAGAAAACATATAACAAAAATGTTAATGGTCTTATTGCTTAAAACGCTAAAATCTCTTGCAGACAACCTTCGAGTCATAGGTACACTGAGCGGAAAATGAGAGGTAGTAACAAGAAATTTAGTAAAGCCACAAATTAGAATGTCATGTCTTAGGGAGGCCTTTGTCCAGCAGTGGACGTCTTTTGGCTGAGATGGTGGTGATGATGATGATGATGATGATGATGATGATGATGATGATGATGATGATGATGATTCAGTCCCAGAAATTGAATGTTGACCCGCTTTGCAGACTCAAACAACCACGTTGCAAGCAATCTGAAACTTTATCGGTAGCGATTACTCCAAGCGGCAAAGTCTTAGATTGATTGTGACGTCATTGTGTTTTTTTTTGTTTTTAATGTTCCGTCCCACGAAGGGTGTCTTTAGAAGTACGACGAGACCTGGTTCATAGCCGTTCTGGGAATCTTAACCCTGAAGGGATGCGCTTTATTCGCTTGTGGTACGTAGGAACACACGGCTGCATATCAGAGTCTGTCAGAAACTGTCAAGTTCTCTCACAAGACTTTGAACTTTATGTGTATGGCATATGGTTGAACATTTATTGAAGTATTTTGACAGTTTTGGATAAGGTGATGTGCAGACGTCTGTACAGCCGTGAGCTTCGCTGCATGATGTACGATCGTAGTTAGCTCCGCCTACCATGAAGGTGACCATAGAACGACCAATAGTAAACCTTCCGACCTTTTTTTTGTCATAGCCATTTGTTTTAGTTCATTGTTAAAGCTTACATAGAAATTCATTTCTTTCTTAAGATTCCTATGGATATGGATATCCAGAAAATTTGTCAAAAACAAAAGGGGCGGGTATAGTCACTGACCATTGCATAGAAAAATCGCTCTAATGGTGCTTATCCAGAAAAATTGTTGATAGTACACGCCTTGATGTTGGTGATGATGACAGATATAACTTTTATTTATTTTATTTTTAGTAAGACTAACAGCTCTTATACTGAGTAAATATTTAAATAGCTACGGAAAGCCATTTATAGTTCCTCATAAATTGAAGCTTAGCGGTAAAATGCGACTTTTTCTTTGTACATTTCATTCTAAAATCTATACAGCGTGACAGGTTAGACGACGGACGGTAAGCGTTTAAGGAGGTAAATTAGTAA
Organism: Eudonia mercurella; assembly: GCA_963082485.1. NCBI lineage: Eukaryota > Metazoa > Arthropoda > Insecta > Lepidoptera > Crambidae > Eudonia > Eudonia mercurella. Next base: position 16,702,196 of record OY720038.1, on the reverse strand, counting down.
CTTACCTACATCCCTTTTAGTTATAAAAGGTTATATCAATTTTTAATATACGCGAGTTATCACGCGTTTTAAAAAAAGTGAACTATCGGCATTTCGCATGTACAACACGCACGAGTAAGGTCAACCGCACGCGCGGACAACGCCTCGCTAGTCGCTTCGCCCGCCCGCGTAGTAAATTGTAAATAAACAGAAAGACCATTTCAGTTAGGAAAAAAGTAAAAAATTAAGGTAGATTTTTTTTATTTTTAATGGAACGGGTATCGGCTTCTTTTACACCTCCTTTAACGCGTCCGTCGTCTAGCCAGTCACGGTGTATTATAACGAGAATAGAATATTTTTGTTTAAGGGTGCGCCGACCAAAAATGACAAAAGTGTAGTCACGGTTAAGTTGATATAATTGAAAATACTATCGTATTAAATAAACAAAATATATATTTAGTATCAAAGGGAACGTGTTTACAATTAGTCCGATCCATAAATTCATAACACACTTGTAGTTTTTTCTACAATATCATTTAAAGTTGGGCAAAAATCATAAAAACGGCGGACGGTGGCGCGTATTTCCCTTTCCGTGTTCAACTGGCGATACCGGTCTCGCGAAATCCGCACGCCTTTGCATTACTACACAATTCAACCAACCCGTGCTTAGCTCGCATCAACTGCGTACGCTTTTGTGATCAAGCAATGTTAAAAGAGGTTTTACAAAACAGTGTGCAATTGAATTGAACACGGTTGTTTAATTGGTCTGTTCAAAACAAAATTGAGTCAGAGTTCATGAGAATAATCAAATAAGTACTTAAAGAAGAACCAAATCTAGTAAATACCCAAATACTGAAAAAATATTCATCTGAACTATCTCGATTACAGACTCCTTCCATTATTGTTTCATACATACATGATAAATAAAAATAAGACGTTCACGAAAAATAAAGGTCCAACCTACATCTATTTCGAGACGGCATGCATCAGAAACAATTACCCAGTAGTGGTAGAATACAGTCCGGACGTCCTGTTAAGAAGAAACATACACACAATATTGCTATGAACATATACCAAAACGAGCATTCCGCAAAATAGTTGCTTTGTAGTTCGTATTTTTTTGTTATTTTTGTGCTAATAATAAATGTTTCATTTATTTTATTGTTATGTTTCATTGAAATCCCATTCATGTACACTTTCATACACTCATGAAACTTATTAATTTAGATGACATACACTTGGCAACCTTACAGTCATAGCAGCGGCGGCGGCGGTGGCAGAAGGGCAGCGGTAATAGCAATGAAAGCGGTACCTCAACTAATACCGTCGTCGCTGATTTAACACGCTTTCGAAGACTAAACAGTTGACTTAAGTCTAAGTCAACTGTTTAGTCTTCTTTCTAAGTTTGAGTTAAGTCAAAAACGTGTTCAGTGCAACTGCACACTATTTGGTAAAACCTCCCCCGGGTGTCACTTGATCACAAAGGCGTGCGCAAATGACGCGAGCTGAGCACGGGTTGGTTGAATTGTGTAGTAATACAAAAGCGTGCTGATTTCGCGAGACCGGTGTCGCCAATTGAACACGGAAAGGGAAATACGCGACGGTGGCGGCGTTTAGTTGATTTCTTCTAAACAATCACCAATGTCTAATCGTCCGTCTCACATTTTCGATTTATGAAGCGGTTATTTAAATTATTATTTTTCAAATTAACACGTTAAATTCTCCATACAAAATTAGTATGGCCGCGCGGCATCAAATAAATTAGTATGGCCGCGCAGAATCAAATAAATATGGACGAAGACATTTCAAACAAAATATATGACACTTGTCACTTACGGACGGCGCACCCTTAATACGGTCATACATAATGTTTATACGCAATGCAGTTCTTTGATAATTTATTTACACACTGAACAGACAAATAGGGCCAAAAAGTTACATATGAAAACAATTTAAAAAGAGTTTATCGTTGCGAGACAATAGTAATCTATCTGTAGATATAGCTATACATATAATAAAGCTAAAGAGGGTCGAAAGTCTGTACATGGAAGATATTCGAAAAAAAGTTGGCTGGGGATACTTAGAATCGAAAACAGAACACGTTCCAACAGTTTTTAGAATTTTTGTCTGTTTGTCTGTTTATTTGACCGCGCATCACGTGAAAATGGCTGAACCGATTTGGATGAAATTTTGCACATAGACAGACCATGATCCGGACTAGGATATAGGATACTTTTTATCCCGGTAACAGGTTCCTGTGGGATAGTGTAGTCTTCGCGAACGAAGTCGCGGGCGACAACTAGTGTTATGTTAAACACAATACCATACGACACAATACCATACGATATATTACAATACAATACAGTGTACACGTAAACAATTACTACTAACTATAATAATAGTTTAGTTTATACAAATAAATTGCTATTTTAAACGATGACAAAAACAGTTTTGGTGACATCATGTCACCACATGTGTTCTATTACATTTATATTAACTACTTACGTAATATACTTATATTACATTCCTAACATCACCTATATACTTTAACAAACTATGCCAAATTAAGCAAATCATCTGAGGAGCCATTAAAAACACCGAGATCAGAAAATTCTTTATTATACAAGTTAATCGAACGTGAAATAAAACAGTTTCGGGTATCATTTTTATGAAGAACGGGTGCCACTAAAGTTTTAATAACACGTTGGGGACGAACAGGAAGGCGTGCTTTGATAATGAAATGGATCTTGGCTAATAGCGCGGGAGAATCTACCTTATTACTTAAGATTTTGTGCAGGTAAACCAGGTCAAATTGTTTTCGACGGTTACTGAGGCTAAGTAAACTATGACTAGAGAAAGAAGCATTGTAAGAATCGCTGTAACGGTTACATCTATAATTAACTATTCTAATAAATTTCTTTTGTATTTTTTCTAGTCTATCAATATGCTTTTTGTAGAACGGGCTCCACACCACACAGCCAAAATCTAATATCGATCTTACGAAAGAAAAGTATAGTACCTTTAGAGCATGGATGCACAGACTTATTAAGACTAGGGGCCACTCGGGCAAATTATGAACTGATGGTGGGCCACCAGAAGTATAGGTAATTAAAGACAATGAAAAATTGATAATAATGTATTCAAATTGAAATTATATAAGAATTTATATACGAGAGTATTATTTTTGCTGTCGGCGGGCCACCAGTATTCGACCGGGCGGGCCGTAGTCTGTGCATCCCTGCTTTAGAGTAACTATGTCATTAAATGGTTTGGTTATTCGGTTAATAAAACCTAAGCTTTTGAACGCACGCTTTGTCATAGAATCTATGTGTAAGGTAAAGGTCAATTCATCATCCATGAGGATGCCCAAATCGCGAATTTCTTTCACTCGTTAAAGTGCATTATCAAGAAGTGTGTAACTATAACGGAGCGGTGCCTTTTTTCTGGTATATGTAACAACTTGACACTTATCCAAATTTAAATAAAGTTGATTATGACTACAATAGGTAGAAAATGAGTCAAGATCTGATTGTAGCTGGTGGCAATCATCATAGCTTCTCACTTCTAGGTATAATTTAGTATCTTAGATGTAGTATATTAGATGATGACAGTCGTGCAGCGCCCGGCCTATGTCATTTATGTACAATGAAAAGAGTACGGGACCAAGGTGCGAACCTTGCGGTACCCCGCATGGGATAAATAAGTAAGTAGAGCAGTTCGTTAACGCAGACAGCCTGACTACGGTTACGTATGTAAGAATCAATCCATCTGAGCAGATTGCCATGCACACCAAGCCTCCATAACTTTTCCAAAAGTGTGTCGTGGTTTATATTGTCAAAAGCCTTGGAGAAATCTGTGTACACAACATCCACCTGACTGCCTTTGTACAAAGCTCTAAAAAGGAAATCTGTGAACATCAGCATATTCGTGTCCACACTACGCGACTTAACGAATCCATGCTGGTTTTCATCAATATGATTACGAGCAGCATATGCCAGTTGACTTGTGACAATTTTTTGTAATGTTTTGCCTAAAACACATAATTTTGAGATAGGTCGGTATTGAGTTATTAGCTCCCTTTGTGAATTCTTAGGAATTGGAGTGAAAGCTTTTTTCCAGACACTAGGAAATACACCTTTTTTAAAGACAGCTAAAAAATGCTCGCAATCGGTTTCAGAAGTTCAATAGCACACTGAACAATAAGCACTGGATGAATCCCATCACCGGCTCCTATATTGACATTCAAACTTTTTAATTCATTTAAAATTATTTCATCGTCAAGGCAAATGGTATTGATATCGATAGGCGAGTCGTAGGAAGCACTGTCAAAATTAAAGTCAATATTACGGCTGTTCGTACTCGTACTAGTTGTTGGGTCAACAAAGACCGATTGAAAATATCTATTAAAAGCAGTACAGATATCAACACCACTCGAAATAGTAGTAAATCGCTATCTACTTAACAGATGTGAGAACAACCGTAAAATGTAAATACTATTCAATACTGCTAGTGACAGTTTGCTCTTATTATGATAATCGAAATGTAAGCCTAGCATAATATATTGCCTCTATGGACGTTTTTGTTGTTATTTTTCTGTGGACAACTTTTTAGCCGAATATTTTTAGTCTTAGTAAGATTGTCAAATTAGAAGTTACGTATGGCTGTTATTGTCTCAACAAATAAATAAAAATGTATTAATATGAAGCGCAAGTAAAGTTGATATCCGGAGTAAACAAATTGGATTTAAAAAAAACACATCTTTAATTATTTTTGTGTAGCACTACTAGTTACAAATATTGAAAAGATTTTTATATACCGATTGCAAATCCAGTATTTTATAGACTACCTCTAAAAACTTAATTAATAAGACAATCTTAATCGAACGACAATGTTGAACTATAATTATAAAGCAATCGTATCTTCCTTATAATTATATTTATTATAATAAGGAAAACCCAATAAGACTTCTATAAAACTATAAAAGACAAAGGTTATCAAACAGCTATACATACATACATTCATTCATTAGATAATGATCGTTCAGTACACCAATTAGGTTTAAGCGTATATCTGCTTCAAAATTGAGTTTCAAGCTTTAGAAGTCCGCCATATTGGATTTCGAGAGCGTCACTTTATTTTTCGAGTTATTCTCAGCAAGCCCTTTCAGTTGATACTCATATTGTAGGAATGCATAAAAAATAATTAGTCCGCCATCTTGGGTGTGTCACCATCTTGGATTTAGAATGACGTCATACAATTAACCATGCATTGTCATCCGAACTGAACATGTATACAAAATTTCAGCTCAATCGGTTGAAGATATCTCCTTCAAAATTGAGCCGCAAGATTCCACCCAAACAAACATACATTGCAAGTTAAATAAAAGCATGTAAAAACATACGTAATAATTTATATACTTATCACATAGCTATGCCACTATATACGGTGTAATATGTGGTAACTAGAGTTTGAAAATATAGCCAAGCTTCCTGAGTGTACGGGATCCGTACATGAACTGATAGAAATGATAGGATAAAGTTTGTTGAACACCGATTTATTTATATATAAAATTACACTTTAAAAGTTATTGATAGAACTTATATGATGCTAAGTTAATGATCAATGAGTACACGAAGCGATTGCTGAATGTGAACTAAATATAAAATTATTACAAAATATTCGCCGCGGGCGTAAATGGCTGACCGCGCGATATGTACGGTCATTGCACCGTACACTGAGACTGGTTAATTTTTTCTAGTTAAATTTATTTTGTAAATTAAAAATAATAAAAATAAAGTTTGGAAGTTTATATTATTCTAATAAACGTATATATGAAACATTCTACTTGGCAATTAACTATTTACAATAATAAAATGGAGGAATGCATGATTAATATGGAAGCCATGATTACAACTCGCAAATAGCTAAAGTGAATGTTTCTGAATGAAAAATCAATTACCACATGAAGCCTTGTGGTTTCCTTATGTTAAATTATGACTTACTGATGGTGTGTCCTTATCTCCCTTCGGTAGCGTAAAAGGAATTATATGTTATAAGTAATAGGGTCTTGGTTACATTGGTTAAAAACTAGAAATGCAACAAACGACACAAGTATAGACCAATATTGACACTTCAAAAGGTGAAGTAGAAAGTTAAACTTGTTTTAAAATTAATGTTTTAGTTAACAAAAATGAGACAGAATAAGATTTACATCAGGGTTTTGGTATAAGATTATTAAATGTGTATATTGATCTATACTAAACTTTACCAGCCTCTACTAATAAAGAATGCAGAGATAAATGTAATATGACATAGTATGAAGGGATATTATAATAATAATTATTAATGATTTAGGATGACACTGAATTTACAATGAGAAGAGCGCACTCAATAAAATCGAGCCAATATCAATAGTTATAAACGTAATGTTGAACTTACATCTTTAGCAACACCGTTCATAGAGTAGCCGCACGGATCGAACAGGAAGTCGTCTATGACCATCCCGGGTATGATTTTGTCTATGCCCGACGCCTGAAACAAAACATTACAAAAATTTAAAGGATTGTTTACAAAATGTAATTCTGCATTCATCATCATCAGCTCATGCCAGCCACCTTGCGAAGACCATAGAAACTGTCAAAGTGGTACGAAGTCCGCCGGGTCAACAAAATGTTCCTAGCTGCGAAACATTTGATGTCTTTTGTTACTTATCTTATGTCAAATATTTATAGATGCGTTCAGAAATATGTCTTTTTCATAGCTGTACTGTAGTATGAGGTCCGATCTCTTGGTCTGTTTTGTTGGTATACAAAATAGTTGTTTCAAAAATAAAAATAGTGTAAAAGTGTCAGTTGGTTGTCGTAAAAAGAAAATAAATAAATAAATTTCAAGACGACGAGGAACTCTTTACGTTTCTCGCGCCCCTTAAAAAGCCCGGTCCAGTAGCAATCAAGAAACTCCTTTGAAAAAACGGAGAAGTTCGCCATATTATAACTTTCAGCCAGTCATCCGATCACAAAAATAGATTAACGCTAGGTTTGGTAAAATCTATCATCAGTTTGTCAGTGCGCGGGAACTTTATTTAATGTTATTGTTTTAAAATGCCAAGGAGAAGACGACCTGACTAGGTCGTCGAAGTCAATCAAATGTGCTACAAGACCCTCACGTGCAAACGCACTGACGACCAGCGAGATACAGATAATGATAACATTCGTAAGGTATGGCAGAATTGCGTTTCGCGTCTTGTGTTCGCGAGTCGGAAAACCATCATCTTTATATATGTAGATATACCGCAAAAAAATTACAAAAAATATTGTACATCAGAAAACTTTAATTTGATTAAGTGTATAACTGTGTTGCTTTTAATGTACTTAAATGAAAAAAATTGCTATAAGTTTTGACCATATTTTTCACAAATACATGTAGGTGATACGAAGTTCACCGGGTCATCTAGTTTTATTTATTTATTCATTATTACTAGTGGTCGCCCAGTGGTCGAAATTCGACCGTAATTTTATTAAGGCTGCACGGATTGTATCCTATGCAATGAAAAATTAAAAATATAGAATGTGAGTTTGCATTGGCATTGACAGATGTACATGTGTGTCAAATACATGGTAGTGTGTGTAATGTTATTTTTGTTGATATGTATAATGTATTTTTTATGCATAATTTAAATAAATATTAACATTCGGATAACCTTCTTTATATAAACTATAAGTGTGTGAAATTTCATACTTCTCCGTCCGCGCAATTTTCGTAAAAACGGGTATATATCGATTATTAATCGGTTAAAGAAAATCTCTTAGCCTCACCTTGGTGGCTTGCTTCGCGTCGGCGGAGGCGGCGCGCGTGAATATGTCCATGACGGCGGGGTCCAGCCCCGACATGAGGATCTCGATGGTCTGGTCCGGCTCCGCGCCGCACCGGTCTACCACTTCGCGCTGCTCCTTCTCCAGCGCGTCCACAGTGCCTGACGATTTTATTTATTCATTTATTTTAAACTTTTGCAACAAAATATTACAAGACGGGCCTGAGGCATTTTCTACCAGTCAACCATAGGGTGGTGCAGAAATGACATGGTAGGTGCAATTTTGAAGATTGCCACCGGAAAACCATACGTTATAATATAATTTCTTTTTAAACTATTTTTCTAATAAGAGTTCGCTGATTGCCTCATGCGCCTTTTGAGCGTCACTGGACTTTTTGGAGGCGGCGAGAAACTTAAAGGGTTCCTCAAGCCGTGTGCAATGAAACACCGTCAGAGGTTTTCTAGAGGGAATGGCATCATGCACTAGTGCAAGTTCCCGTTGTCTACTAGATTCTCGAAAGGTTTAATTAATTATAGATTTTTCAAAATCATTACAATTCCAAAATAATGCTATCTAAGCGAGTAGCAGATGTGGCCGTTACTAAGTAGGTTCAACAAACACATGATTTAAATAATTAAATAGGAGATAGAAGACGGATCTAAAGTGTTGACATTAAAATCATTGCAAACCACTCTCAACCCAGTAGTTAAGGATTCCGAGTGAAGTGCGCTTCCAGCTTCGGCCTTATTGTCATCACATAATATCACGTTATAGGTATGCAGACATAGTGCTTACCCGTCGAAAGGAAAATAGGGGAACATTCCTGCTCATCAGCGCTCTATAAAATTCAAATTGAAATTTTTGTTTGCTATTCTATATGCTTGGTAGGAATAGAGATTGTCCAGCACTTATTTTATAATAACGAACTACTAAACTTAGGTATTTAATAACATTCAGAGTTCACAGAGGTCCCGGGTTCGATTTCCAGTGGGCGGTACTCGGTTTGGTTGGTGGTGGGGCTTGTTTGCCCACCTGGCTAGTTACCATCATCTTATCTAAATATGTCGCCATAACATTAATGTTTGTAGCATTGTTCTGTTCCGGCAGCTAGAGATAAGAAAGCCAGTGCCTCACTAGTTGAAGATCCGGGTGAAGTCTACCAAATGGCCTTATCATCACTTTACATTTGTGGCGGCGCCACCTACCGCATACGCCGCACATTGACACGAAGCAAACACCTTCTCAACTGTGTCAACAGATGGCGCCACAAACGCTTACCAACGACATCGCCATACTACGACGTGAAATAGTATGGGAAACCTGCATCGCGGTAGCGGAGTTTCACCATCTCCTTCGCTATATATAGCACCTCCAACTAACATCCGTTGGACCTCGGTCCCCGAGCTATACCACCCAGCTCGGAGGAAGATCTTCCCTTTGCCCTTCCTCAATGTGGCATTCCATCCTACCACCAGGCTTCCCTACAGTGGTGACCCCTACGGAGCACAGAAGCACCTTCAACATCATCGCAGCAGCGCCCATCCATCACACTCCTCATCCACCAGATACCTTCGCCAGCAGTCACAGCAAGCCAGCAATCGAGCCACAAGGTTCCATCGCAGCATCTTGGACGACGCTTCCTGGACCTCCGGCACACTCGACGGCATCATCCCGACCTGGTCTCCGCAGCCCACGACCGGTGCATCAATGTCGGCCGCATCACTCCGGCGTGGCAGCCCTGCACACCAGCAGCTCGGACCCACCGTCATCATCACCTGTCTCGACTCACCGCAGACAGGAGCAGCACACTGCATCACTGGCAACGCTCCTTCACCCCACCCGTCTCGACTCACCGTAGACAGGGGCATTCTGCAGCAGCACTCTCCACTGGCACTTGCAAGCTCTGACGCACTGACTGCTGAGCACACTCACTGACATCGACCTCCGGTCTCAGGGGGGGAGTGATGTGGCGGCGCCACCTACCGCATACGCCGCACATTGACACGAAGCAAACACCTTCTCAACTGTGTCAACAGATGGCGCCACAAACGCTTACCAACGACATCGCCATACTACGACGTGAAATAGTATGGGAAACCTGCATCGCGGTAGCGGAGTTTCACCATCTCCTTCGCTATATATAGCACCTCCAACTAACATCCGTTGGACCTCGGTCCCCGAGCTATACCACCCAGCTCGGAGGAAGATCTTCCCTTTGCCCTTCCTCAATGTGGCATTCCATCCTACCACCAGGCTTCCCTACACATTAGTTGAGAGCTGAGACTTACCGTAATATACAAAAAAGGGGGGTTCTAACTCGTATATTTATTATCTATTCTATTATATTCACCTTCCAGCGGCAGCAGCGTGTAAAGATACCAGCAGTCCTTCTCGGGGCCCATGATGTAGGCGCGCCCGTCCCCGAAGTACGTATCCAGCAGTTCCACCTGCAAGGAAGCAGACAACTTGGTTATAATACTAATTAGTACTGCTACTCGATGGGAGAGTGGTTAACGCGCCCGGTTTGCGAATTTTCGCAAAGGCCGATCATCGGATGGGTGATCAAAGATTTATCATCTCGAGCTCCTCCGTGCTTCGAAAGGCACGCAAAGCCGTTGATCCCGGCTGCATTAGCAGTCGTTAATAACCGCCAATCCGCACTGGGCCCGTTCTCCCTATCCGTCCATAGGGAAAGCTCGTCGTGCCCCAGCAGTGGGGACGTATAAGAGATGGTGATGATGACTACTATTTCTAATTGTTTGTATGTTGGTTGCTGGTCAAACTGACTTAAAACGAGCCGTACCACCAACCAAACAAAGTACAATAATGTATACTCGAATTTTGGGCAGAACGCCTTTCCATTCCACAATTCTTAAGATCGGATAGTCAAAAGAGAAAATAGATATTCCAAGGAACCACTCCGATCCTTTAACCGCCTCTGTGGCTGTGTGGCTAGATACCACCATCTTATCTAAATGTCGCCATAATTATTTACATATAATTTGACGCAAATATTGTTGCGAACAAATTACAAATTGAAGCCGGGTCAGGTGCACTACCAACTATGCTACCGTGGCACCTGACCCGGCATGTCATGGGGTGCGGGTTCGAATTCCGCTCGTGGAATTTGTTCAACCCTTTCTCTTTTTTTAATGTGGCCATAACATAAATGTTTGTGGGATTCTTGTATTCCGGCAGCTAGAGATAAGATAGCCAGTGCCTCAGTAGTTGAGGATTCCGGGTGAAGTGCGCTTCCACTTCGGCCTTATCATCACTTCAAATCAGGTGAGATGAAAGCCAATCTATTGCTTAGCCGTAAAATATATAAAAAGTAATAGTTAGTAAGTATATCTGCTTTCAAGCATAATAAAACAATGTCTAACAAAACTAAGTACTGACTGACACGTTAAATATTCGTTCAGCATAATTTTTCAAGACATTCGTTACATTCATACCATCGAGCCGTGAAAGTGTCAAACGTTTCTGGGAACGGCCGCGCGCTCGTATTTCCGCGAGTAACCCAACACTGGTCCGAGACGATTAAACAATTGCACAATGCTATACTCGACATGGAAAATGAAGAAACGATTTAAATTTATATACAACGTGTAACAGAAAGTTGTGGTAAAAATGAAAAGATCCAAAGTGTATCTGATCTAGATCTTGTATGCAGAGTTAGGTACTAAGACATAATTATTTACTTTAATTTATTATGCAATTTTTAATAAAATATTCTATGGCGACGTCACAGCCCTAGTGGTTCAGTAACTGCTGTGTACTTACATTTATAATCACTGCTGCTTGCTTATGCGAGCCTGATGCGCATGACGTCACTAATATAAATATTGAATTTACAAACCATGAAAAAATAAAGTTATTAATTATGTGTTAGTAACAACACATATAAGATCTATCATCTCTTCATTTTTACCACACCTTTCTGTTACACGTTGTATATTTATTGTTGTATAGCGAGTTTTATACATCGCATAATTGTACCAACATATTGTCTTTGCAGCACCCCATAGAATTAAACTGGTAGTGAATGACTTAGGCTTTAAGTCCGCCATGTAATATATGGTGCAAGAAGTAAAAGTAAAAAGCCTATAGCTGAACCAATACTAAGCAAAGGTCTCCATCTGTAACGGTTCCACAAAGTACCTTCTCGATGTCTTGGACAGATTGTAGCGTCACGCTGTACGCATTATCAGCAACGCAGAAGTCGCAAATACTCTTGAATCTCTGCAATTGCGTAGAGATATTGCGTTACTCAGCGTGTTTTACCACTTATACCATGGCGAGTGCTCTGAAGAAGTCTTTGACCTCATCCCACCTTCTCCCTTCCTCCATAGGAGTACACGTGCTGCTCTCCGGAGTCACCGCTTCACTGTCTCAAATATTCCATCGCGCACTAAGAAATTTGGTGACTCGTTTCTTTGTCGCACCTCCAAAACATGGAATAGTTTGCCAACACACGTTTTTACAAAAACTTCGTTTCTGGCGCTTCGCCGGCCGCTTCAGCGGCACGCTCGCTCCGCTCGCTCGGCTCGCGCGTTTTTGGTCACCATACTAACCTAACCTAACCTAATGAACTCTTTAAAATTTTTTCATGGCGGGGGGCCTGGCCCCCTGAGCCACATTAAGGGGGGGCTGTGCCCCCAGTCACCCCGCTTCCCCGCCCCGCTTCGGTTCTGTATGGCGGCGCGGCGCCCCGGCCGGCGTGACCACAGATTAGGTTAAAGTTTAATTACTACGTAAATGACGTTTCGACAATCGTGCTAAATCTAGCACTGGCTATTTTCACGATAAAACAGTATGATGCATTATTTTACATGCTAAGTTATAAATAAATGATGTTGTCTATAGAAGCTTGAATTATATTTTTTTGAGGACCTTGTGTTGAAGCTGTAAAACGTAAAACGGTGATGAGACGTAAAATCCGTGGCTGAGTTAGTAAATTTGGTGGCAATGTATACATTATAAATAATAATATATTATAAATAAGAAGGACAAGATAAGATAATTGTTGATTTTTACTTGACGCTTTCATAGAATATTTAGTTGGCGTTGTAAAAAAGACGAATTAGTTTATTAGAGCATATCTCATTTTCCCGTTGCTTAGTTATAAAATAAGAAGTTTGATCACGTGGCCAATAAAAAAATCTTTGGCTTGACTTATAATTTCTCAATTTTAAATATCTTTGTTTGTCACCAGGAGACGCTGTTTCAACGCCACACAAATTCTCGTTAATAAAACTCGCAACTAGGCCCTCTTAAAACTATTTTACAAAGAATATTGCAAACCAATTATAAAAAATACTATCGTACGTATATCACTAGAGTTCGCCTGAAACATTTTCGCCCGATGCACCGAGCGGGAGGTTTCCCGGAACCAATTATATCTACGGAAATCTCTTTGTTCCAGTTCTCGGTATCTACTAGGGTTCATGATTTCTCGAGCTTATCAATTTCTCGGGTCTCGAGAATTCTCGAGGCTGATTTCTCGGGACTTCTCGGGTTGTCGAGAAATTTACATTTACGTACGTTTTTGAATATTTTTTCGGTTCCAATAATGTGAATTAATCACCAAATGCAGTGGTTTTCATTTGCATTTTTGGCTGATTAAATAGAAAAAGAAACAACTTAAAACTTATTAACAAAATTAGCTTCTATTAAACAAAACAAACAAAAATTTCAACATGAAAACGTTAACATTATCTTAACTTATAATTAAATTACAATCACAGCATCATTTTTGGCATGTTCATTAGAAAAAAAATCAAATGAAAACTTTGCAAGATCAAAGAAACATCTCAAGCTGAACATACAGGTATGTACGTAACAATTAGGTCAGCTTACGCTGTCTGATAAAATATGCCTTTAGAAAAACTAAAGCATTTATAGCTTTATCAGACAGCCGGTTCCTTATTTTATTAACTACATATCCTGAAATTGAAAACACTCTTTCATTTTCATAAAATATGATTTCTCGAGTTCTCGAGTTTTCTCGAGCTTAATTTCCCGGGAACAAAGTCCAACAATTTCCCGGGAATTCTCGGCTCGAGAATTCCCGGGAATGAACCCTAGTATCTACCTCGCTCAGAGGGTAGGTAAATATCGATGTAATATCCTTAAACGAGATGTGAGTATATTGTAGCTCACAAATATAATATACCTAGTTGATTACTAGCAATAAGCAAACAATTTAATAACAGTAAATAAATTATTATTATAGAGTGTAGCCGCGTAATCGGTGGCGTGCACTTGGAGAGGCCTATGTCCAGCAGTGGACTAGTGTAGGTTGATGCTGATGATAGAAATTACTAAAAATTTTTGTTTTAAGTTACGGAAAGGTGCTGAAAAAATTGCCACGAGCGATAAACCCGCACCTTTTAATATAGTTTAAAAATATGGCTTGTAATTTTTTATTTTATTTTTCAAATTGAAATTAGTTTGTAACAAAATGTAGGTATACCTATAATTACATAAAAAATATATAATAGAGGAAACAGTGTAAAGCAGTTACATAAAATTTTCCAACCAAAAAAAGACTTGAATTTTCCTTCCTTCCTATAAAAAATCTCAAGAAAATACCCCAACGGGTTTTCAACATTAATTGACAGGAAAATCTTCAACCGTACTTACGTAGTTAAGTTTGTACCTACATAGTGTCGGCTTTGTTATGTAATCAATCTACGACACACTGACACAGAACATAAGTACGTATTGTTTGCATATTGCATGGAGCAAACATCTGGGTGCCCTTTTTATGTTGTTAACGGGTTAGCAAGCACGGCCTTCATCTCAGCTAGTCTAGCCTAGCCTATTGCGAGTTTTAATCACCATAAGACCACGAGAATTGATATGGCACAATTTTGATTCATCTCATTCGTCACCAAGCTGTTTCAATGTCATACAAATTCTCGTTTTCATTAACATGATCGACTGACGAATGAAATTCGCACGAGGCACCTTGATAACAAATGAGGAGAGTTAAGGGGGTGCAGCGCGGACGCAAAATTGCGAGTTTCAAGTTTCTTTATGATAGCGAGCGAGTGGCGCGTGGCAGTGGTGTGTCAACGGCGCACGACAAGAATACGCTCGCACACTAATATCTGTATAGAGTAGGCTGGTGATTTAATTAGAGCAATGTTTACTTTCGTAAAATCATAGGCGTGTGGGTAAAAAATAAGAAAAGTCTTAATATTTTCATATTCATGTTTTTTAATGGAAAAATAAGACAACAGTGACCTGCGGAATATCAATACAAACATTTTGATGTCGGATCATTGTTTCATTTGTGCTATATTTACAAAGTTTCGGAAGAAATAAGTTTTTAGATAGCATTATTTTACGTATTGTTTATGCAGTTTCTGGGTATTTGTTTCAAATTCCAAGACAACCATGACCTAGTGAAAGGATCAAGCTAACATACACTAGTCCTTTTAATGTATAAGACCTATTCAGCGCCTAGCACTAGTGACTTAAAAACACGTAAATTTTCAAATTCCGCGCTGCACCCCCTTAAAACTTTGGAATGAACACGATCTTTGCATAGTATAAAACAAAGTCGTTCCCGCTGTCTGTACGCTTAGACCTTTTAAACTAGGGCAACGGATTTTCTCTAAAAGCCGAGTACATTAGTGTCTACATTGCACCCGTACCCCCCCGGCCGATCCTCTAAATGTCACTACGCATTTACAGAATACACTAAACATGCACACTAGCTTAGGTCCAAGACACCGTACTCGTAGAACAAGGGTACGAAGAACCGGTTCACACGCGCTCTATACCAGGTACAGATATGTACCTGGGCGCTTCTCTCCTCCTCCACGGCCCGGTCTACCCGAGCCGAGGTCCGAGCCTTTAGAGGCGCCCTCGGGTGGTTCCGCTCCCCGATCTGATCCGAACCCTTCGGAGAATCTAGTAGGGCACGGGGACGCGCATTAGTGCGCGATGCCGTTCCCTCAAAACCTCCGAAGGTGATTCGTTTCACACGGCTTGAGGGACCCTTTACTTTCCTCACCGCCCCCAAAAAAGCCCGGTGAAGCTGAAAATGCCGTCTGAGACAATCAGCAATCTCTCTACAAAAAAAATTGCACCCGTGCGAAGCCGGGGCGGGGCGCTCGTAATAAACAAAACTCGCTCTAGGCACTGTGGACGCACTGCTTCAATGCCAATATACATTCTCATTTTCATTAACGTAACCTATCGATAATAAGACTCACTAGGCGTTCTCACACTCACATCAATGTTTAAAATTGATGGGAATAACCCCTTGTTCTTTCTAAGAACATTTTAAAACATCAAGCATACCGGAAGAAGTTAATCAATTACAATGTCGTAGTTCGTTGGAATAATCTATTGTGCTAACCTTTGTGACAGATGATAAGAAAACGTGTCGCCGCCCCGGCCGCCCGCTTACAATAAAGTGATAAAAGTTCACAATTGAATAATCTCTTACTTGGAATGATGCAATTTTGCTGCTAGTTGTATTAAGAGCTTAACTAATAAATGATCCTGATTCAAAATCAGGCACACAGGTAATAGACGGCGTACTACTTTACCAAGTAAAAGCATCATATTATTGTCTATGAATATTTGAGGAGCTCGATGGCGCAATGGTTAACGCGCCCGGTCTGCGATTGCTGAGGTTAAGCAACTTTCGCAAAGGCCGGTCATCGGATGGGTGACCAAAAAAATTTCATCTCGCGCTCCTCCGTGCTTCGGATGGCACGTAAAGCCGTTGGTCCCGGCTGCATTAGCAGTCGTTAAAGCCCGTTCTCCCTATCCATCCACAGGGAAGGCTCATGCCCCAGCAGTGGGGACACAAAAAAAAAATGAGCTGATGATGATGATTTTATAGTTGTAGGTATTATGTAGGCAACCTTCTCAGATGCATTCCCGAGTCCCGACACGCTTACACTGTATTCTGGTATTCTGACAAAAAACGGTTGATGGCCCTTCATTCACCCAAACGGAGATGGTTGTAGAGAGATTTCGTCACCTCACCTCAGAGTCGAAGTTGTCGTGCGGCTTGAGCTGCGCGTGCGGGCGCGCAAACTCCCGCCGCGAGTAGAACACGTTGTGCACGCGCTCGTGGCCGGCCACCTCGCGCGCTAGCTGCAGCACGGCGCGCACGCAACGCAGCGGCGTCGTCGTGCCGCACGTCTTCAGGATCCATCGGCGGCGCGACACGAACATGCTGCTCTCACTGTAAGGATAGGAGAAATACATTTTTATTTATTGAATCTCGACAAACTTATAAAATACTAGCTGACCCGGCGGACTTCGTACCGCTTTGACAGTCCATCATTGAGTTAAATATTATCAATGGTTTCCAAAACAAACAAATCATTTTGTATTCGAAAATTAAATTGTCGTTATTAGTATTTTATTTAATATATTTTTTATAATATAGCCTATGTTACTCAGCGATAATGTAGCATTCTAATGGTGAAGGCATTTTTTAAAACGGTCCAGTAGTTTTTGAGTTTATTCGTTGCAAACATACATACATACATACATACATACATACATACATACATACATACATACATACACACATGCATACATACATACATACATACATACTTACATACATACATACATACATACATACATACATACATACATACATACATACATACATACATACATACATACATACAAAGGTTTCCTCTTTTTTCTCATCAGTGGGGAATAGGAACAGAGAGTTCAAAGAGGGATGGATCATCATGCTTAAAGTTACCAGCCAAATCTTTCTCAGATAAAATTTCAGTAAGTGTTACATTTGCTAGTGTTTTACCAATATCAGCAAAGTACCTATTACAGTTATTTAATGATTGAGCAGCATCCGCAGTTATAGTTAATTCCATTGCATCATTACCAGTTTTAGAGAAGTTACAAATTTCTTTAATGGGTTTTCAAAGTTTCTTTGTATCATTTTGATTAGCTGTGTGTATCATTTTGATAAGCTGTGAGCTGTTGGTTTTCGTATGCAGTTAATTTTTATTTAACTGCATACTTTTAATCTGTGCAATAAATTGTCAAGAAAGTTCCGATATCTATACATTATCTGTGCAATTTCATTATTTGGATTATTCCTAGCTTGAAGATGCAGATAGTCGCGATTTCTCTGGCATTTTATTAGTCCTGGGGTTACCCATGGCTTGATATTAAATTTCAATGGGTAGTGTTTGCGTAAACTTTAGAAAACAATAACAGATTTAGTTTAGTTAAATTTTATATGGCGAAGAAGTCCCAAAATCAAGAAATTGATGTACGAGTATATGTGTTACATTAAATTGTATAAACATTGTGTGCCTTACAAATAAACAAAGAATAAGCTTCGAATAGATATTCCTTGTTTTGTCTCTTTTACTCCAATTTGAAATGACGTTACACGACAGGAACAAAACACGGAATAACTATTCGGAGCTTATTCTTTGTTTATTTGTAAGGCACTGTAATATTTCCAATGGGCGACCACCACTAGTAACAATAAAACAAAGAACGCGTGCCAACGACGTTGTGCCAAGGGCCAACGAAGTATCCTCATATTAAAAGTAAACTCCAGATAAGTCGAAACTAATATAACATTGTCAAATAGTTCAGTCACATGTCCAAGGGTCAGCGATTGATATGAAAAGATAAAAACTAATTTTAAATACTATGTATGACAGAGGGGGTTATCAAAAGCATCATTAGGTCGTTTCGCGTGCGTTCACAGTTATCTGAACCGTCCATGGAACCGTCTAGCAATGCGAGGGAGATTGTAAGCCAGTGTTCAATTATACGTATATATCGAAACCCAACCAACCTAACTAACAAGTACTTAATTATTTGACAAGAAAAATTCTGACTCATTCACTGACCGACTCACAACACTTATCAATCAGTCAGCATCAATTCGATGCTGACTGAACCTACCCTTAAAACTCAACGAGCTGTCTCATCTGCCCAAGGTGAATGCGTGAAATCGTGGTTCAATTTTAACCCCCATAGCTCCGCCCGTGAACCCATACCTATAAAGAAGCGTATTAAAAGCCCTTGGACCTAGTAAGCAAAATTTTACCCAGAGCTTCCCTTAATGATGTAAACAAGGAATAGAGACTGACTTTTTCAAACTTCTCATAAGGTGTAGTGTATCTTTTTTTTTTGGAAAGTTTGCAGATTGTTTCAGGCGGCATTTTTGGCTTCACCGGGCTTGTTTGGGGGCGACAAGAAACTTAAAGAGTTTCTCAAGCCGAGTCAAACGAATCTCCTTCGAAGTTAAAGTTAAGTCTTTTCATGATAATAACTTAATCATTAGTAGTTCTACTAATGCAACTTTTACAACTAGTAATAAGGTTACAACCTCAGATTTAAACTGAGGTCTAAGACAAAAGCTAAGCCCACATCCATTACTATTATACATCAAAATATTCAGGGTTTGGCTGGCAAGGACTTAGAATTAGAATTGTTAGCAAAAAGTCAGGTAATTCATGTATTTTGTATAACGGAGCATTGGTTTAGAAGTCATGACACATCGTTCCATGTGAATAATTTCCAACAAGCAAGCGCGTACGTGCGAAGCTCAGCTATTCACGGCGGTTCTCTAATATTAGTAAGAAGCAATATCAAATACAAAAATCGCAACGATATTGTAGACCTATCAGTGGAGCGTAACATTGAACTATCGTGTGTGGAGTTCAATAGTTTTGTAATAGTGTGTGTATACCGACCCCCATCGGGCAATTTCGATATTTTTGAATCAGTAATGGAAGACGTACTTAGAAAATTAAAATTAAAAAAGAAATTTGTTTTAGTATGTGGAGATTTTAATATAAATATTTTAGAAAACACTTCAACGAGTGTTCGTCTTCTTGCCTTATTTAAATGTTTTAATCTTTTAAATTTATTTCTCGAACCCACTAGAATAACTTCACATTCTGCCACTTGTCTCGATAATATTTTTACAGACTATGACCCTGTTTCTAAGTCACTCATTAGTAATCTTACGTCTGACCATTGCGGTTTGAAGGTGACCTATGATTTTGATATTAGGGATGAACCAAAAATAGTGAACTGTAAACCAGTTACAAAAGAGCGAGTTGAGTGTTTCAAAAATAGTATAGCTTGTAAAATTGATGCATTACCCTTTGTACAAGATGATCCAGATGTACTTTATAGTAATCTTTTTAACTTAATCAAGACCGAATACAACCAGGTGTTTACACCAAAAACAATAAAAATTACTCATAAACTTAAGTTCTGTGACTGGGCCACGACTGGTATATATAAAAGTAGAAATAAATTGTATGATCTATATAGTTTAAAACAATATAACCAAAATGTTAATTTTACGGAATATGTAAAGAATTATTCGAAAATGTTTAAGAAAGTGTGCATAGTAGCAAAATCTAATTACATTAAAGAAAAAATTAAAAAGTCTAACAATAAAATTAAAGCCACTTGGGATATTATAAACCGTGAAACAGGTAAATTTAAACCACGGGATAATACTTTCACTTTAAAAGTAAACGAAAACTTAGTTAATTCAGATTCACAAATTGCTAATATTTTTGATGATTTTTTTGTAAATATACCTGTAATAACAACGTCAAATTTAAATTCATCACCAGAAGCTGCACAAACTTTACTCAAAAAATATGTACCAAAATGTAATCTTTCCTTTCAATTTAAATACATTGATTCAATTAATATTATTAAAACATTAAAATCACTTAAAATGAAAAACACGAGTGATTTATGGGGTATATCTATTAAAGTAATTAAGGATATTATTCATTCTATTGCACCGTATCTTGCTGAAATTTTTAATAACTGTGTCGATAAAGGAATCTTTCCTGATCTTATGAAGTTTAGTAAAGTTATACCTTTATTCAAATCAGGAAACAAAGAAGACCCCAGTAACTATCGGCCCATTTCAATATTACCAGCGCTAAGTAAAATCTATGAAAAAATTATACTCGAACAGTTGATGACATATTTTAACACAAACAACCTTTTACATAGTAAGCAATATGGCTTTACTAAGGGTCGTTCTACTACTGATGCAGGTGTTGCTCTAATAAAACATATATTTGATGCCTGGGAGAAGTCTCAAAACGCTCTTGGAGTTTTTTGCGACTTGTCCAAGGCTTTCGATTGCGTTGAGCACCGGACTCTGGTGATGAAGCTACATTATTACGGTCTCAAAGATTTTGCTCTAAATTTAATACAGTCATATCTTAGCTCTAGAACACAAACTGTCGATATAAATGGTACTAAATCATCTGGTTCTCATGTAAAAATGGGAGTTCCACAAGGGTCGATTCTTGGTCCTTTTCTATTCTTGATTTACGTTAATGACTTGCCATTCTTTGTAGAGAACTTCTGTGAAATTGTATTATTTGCAGACGATACTTCACTCATTTTTAATGTAACTAGGTGTAGAACTAATTATGAAAATGTAAATAAAGCTCTTTCAGAGGTACTCCGTTGGTTTACTATTAATAATTTACAGCTTAACGCTAAGAAAACAAAATGTATTAAATTTATATTACCAAATGTCAGAAATGAACCAACTGATATTAGAATAAACGGTGATCAATTAGAATTGGTAGATTCTACAATCTTTTTAGGCATAACCCTTGACTCAAAACTTCAATGGAATCCTCATATATCGAAATTGGCCGGTAAACTCAGTTCTGCTGCTTATGCCATTAGAAAAATTAGGCAGTTAACAGACGTTGAAACTGCTAGAACAGTTTATTTTAGTTATTTTCATAGTGTCATGTCGTATGGCGTCCTACTGTGGGGAACAGCGGCTGATATTGAAACTAT
This sequence comes from Eudonia mercurella, assembly GCA_963082485.1. NCBI lineage: Eukaryota > Metazoa > Arthropoda > Insecta > Lepidoptera > Crambidae > Eudonia > Eudonia mercurella. The sequence goes on along the minus strand of OY720038.1, from coordinate 16,680,576 downwards.
ATTCATTCTACAGAAACGAGCGATAAGAACAATCTATAAACTAGGATCACGAACTTCCTTAAGAAATCTTTTTAGGGAGATTGGTGTCCTGACAGTTGCATCTCAATATATTTATAATTGTATAGTTTTTGTACGTTGCAATATTAACTCCTTCACTAAACATGGTGACGTACACAATTTCAATACTAGAAATAAGACAAAACTTGTAATGCCACTGTTCAGGTTACAAAAGGTTCTTGGTTCTTTCTTGGGGCAAGGTATACACTATTATAATAAAATACCAAGTACTGTACTAGATTTACCTTTAGATAAGTTTAAAAAACATGTGAAATCTTTATTACTCAAAAAAGGTTATTATACAGTAAAAGAATATTTAGATGATAAAACAGCTTGGTTATAATAAAAACACACTATACTCTATTTGAATCATCATAATAAAATTAATTTATATAATTTTTATACTGATATGATAGCCTTTATCAACAGTGTCCTACAGATAACAAACAGCGTTGCGTTAAATAGATCACTAAGTTTTTATTTAGAGTACCTATCTTGAGTGTGTCATGCTCTCTTTACTGTCTCTGCGGTGGTGGCGTGTGCGTCGGGTCGTTACGTTCCCTAAAATATGGTTGAGCGAAGCGATGGCTGATTCATATGTCATACTCGTGAACGGGTGCCGCCTGTGGAGGCTGGTCTGCTCACGCATACTTATCTTATTTTTAGTATTATTCACTATAATTTGACTTTGTTTTTCTTAAACAATTTTTTTTCCTTTTACGATAGTACTGTAGTGGTACTGTATGACATTGTGGAAATTGCAACTGTTACCTGATGGAAATTTGTTAACGTATATTTTTTTATTTTGTGTTTTTTCTTTTTTTACATGTTGTGGTTGTCTTCTATATTTTTTGTGTTTATTGTAATGGAAAGTGTCCTGCTATGATAGGGCATTTTCCAATATTTTTGACGCTGTAAGGGAGAAAAGAGCTGGACACTTGCTGAGTTTCTTGCCGGTTCTTCTCAGTACAAGATCTCCCGCCCAGAGTAGACTTACGAACCGATGGCATAGTGACATTCATAAGAGCTACTTGTAGCCTAAACTGAATAAATGTTTTTGAATTTTGAATTTTGAATTTTGAATTTTGAAGTTTCTCTAGTGGGAACGGCATCACGCACTAGTGCGTGCCCCCGTAGCTGCCTTGCTAGATTCTCCGAGGGGTTCGGATCGGATCGCTGTAGTGTATCTATATATGGTAAGGAATCTTACGGTACCAATGGTGCACAGAGCACATCTGCAGACCAGGCACAATACATAACGAAATGAAGGTGAGTGTTATCCTCACCAGCTCATTTTATGTCCCCACTGCCTTCACTATAGATGAATAGGGAGATCAGGTCATAAACCAACAAGCGGGCCTAGTGCGGATTGGTGGTTGTTAACGACTGCTAATGCAGCCGGAACCAACAAATCGACAAGCAATAACATATAGACGGTTTGTAATTTTAGCGTCAAAAATATGCGACAACTTGATGCGGAAACATATTATATGGATAACTTGCCCATTGGTAACATATTGAAGTTCAAGACTGTACAACGTATTTTTACTATTTGTGTCGTTGACCTTTTCAGGATGTAGGTACCTACAAAGCGAAAAAATAAACGGGAGAACATACATATACAGGGTCTGTCTACCGTATAAGTGTTTTGAAAGACAAAAAAATTTTCCTTATTATTTTTTATTACGACAGAACAGAATTTCCACCAATGAAGAAATTGGCTATCTTACAACTGACGGGACACAATCTGCTGGCTACTAAAAGACAGACTTAGATAAGATGGTAGTAGCTAGGGAACTTAATACACCTTGTGTCCACCCACGTGGGTATACAAGGCGAGAGAAACCGACAAGAAACTTAGAAAGGCATTTTATTTTTTCGTCTCTTTAACAGCATCATGTCCTTTTACAGAAAGACCCAGAGGTCCCGGGTTCGATTCCCAGCGGGGGGTACTTACATGTTTGTGTACTCGGTTCGGTTGGTGGTAGAACTTGTTTGTCCGTCTGGCTAGCTACCACCATCTTATCTAAATATGTCGCTATAACATCAATGTTTGTAGCATTGTTATGTTCCGGCAGCTAGAGATAAGATAGCCAGTGCCTCACTAGTTGAGGTTCCCAGGTGAAGTGCGCTTCCATCACTGGCCTTATCATCACTTAACATCAGGTGAGGTCAAGGCACTGTGCTTACCCGTAAAATATAAAAAAGACACTTTCCACTACAAATAAACACACAAAATCTATAATATTAATAAAGAGGTAACGTTTGTGACTTTGTTTGTTCTCTGGAACTACTATTCAAATTCCAAATATTCTTTCACTGATAGAATGCTATGTGGCCTTGTGGGTAACATGTCTTATCTTAACAACTTGTGGGTAACGTGGCTTGTGGGTAACATAAGCTATATTTAATTTTGATAAAAAAAGATTTAAAAAAATCTTCATTTTCTTTTTCAAATTCACGCGGACGAGAGCGCAGGTAAAGTGCTAGTATAAAATACAACAACAACATCCTATGAATACATGGTACGGGCGTGGTATATATACAGAAATCACACGCAGTGATCTTGTAGCGAAAGTTTATCTATTTTAGATAGTATGTGTCCCAATAAAAACTCAACATACATTTTTGTGAGAAGCTGAATTGACATTTACATAGCTAGCTAGGTGTATATCATATAAAATAAGTGTTTTGGCAGATGCTCGGCCATCGTTACGTGATCTTAAATACACTACGTAGACACATATACCTGTGACACGGCTTCATACAACATAATCGAATCATAACATCTCGTTTTAACTGTCTATTCTTAGTTTCCCATAATATATGACCGACCACGTCTCAAGCTTCCGGTAAGGAGTTAAGAGTGGCCACCGATTTGTTTAAATAGAAACATCAGTATTAAACAACTTAAGGAATAGTTATAAATCCAAAATACTGTAACTCAAATTACAGTATTTTGGCTTGACACGATAAAGTTTCCCTAGTTTTCTGGATAAACTCATCACAGTACTATTATTAATGTATTAGTAGCTCATCAAAAATAATCTAACTAAAACATGTTTATCGTCAACTATACGAGTATAGTATGTTTAACTTAATTTCTTTGTTACTTGCACGTAATGTTTGTGTGTATAATAATACTAAATATCAAATCTTTTGTGGTATAATGGAATATCTAATTATAATGTAAGTATGTATTTTTTAAATTTATTTTACATTGTTGATGATTTACAAGGTTTATCATTATTTGTCTTCCACATAGCGGGCTCGCTTACAATTGATATAAGGAGCTTACATTTACTATAATATGTTTGCCTTTGACTACGGTTTATGTGTGTATAAATTACTAGTGGCCCGCTCGCGACTTCGTCCGCTTTAGAAAACGCGTATCCCATGTTGGATAATTATTTGTAGCGCCACTTAACTTACGCTCCAATTGTGAATCGAAAGCATCCAGAGAAAAAGATCATCAAAATCGGTCCAGCCGTTTAAGAGTTCAGTGACATACATATGTATTAAAGGATGAGTTGTATTTAATCGATCACCAAACTAACCTAACGTAACCCACAAAAATACTAAGTTAGCACTTAAAAATACAAAGTTAGCACCTAAACCACTATTTAGATGCTAACTTACCATTTTAGGTGCTAGCCTACTATTTTTTTGTGGATCAATTTATTATTTCTCTTAAAGAATTCTATATTTATGTAAAGATAAATAAAAAATGTAACTTCCTACCGGAACACCTACGCGTATTTATTTACTTTTGTTTCAATCTGTAATTTAAAGAATAAGTAAAATTTGTCTCTCAAGCGTGTCAGAGTAAAAACCAGCCAGTTTACAAAAACTATTTATAGTCCAGACATGTTATAAAATGAGAAAACTTCAAAATAAGAAAAAACTTTATTTTCTAAATAAGAACCGCAAAGAGTCATTTGTTTATCAACGACAGCGAGCCTTTGTTCATATATAAATAAATAATAAATAGCTTTTTATTTCTAAAAAAATACCCAGTTTTTTATTTTTTTATTTAATAGCTTTTTTTGCCTTAACATAGTAGGGGACTTTTTCATTCTAGAAACAACTAGAATACCTTTTGAATTCTATTAGAATAGTTTGTAGTGAGACTGTGAGACAACCCCAAAGAGTAATGCAAATAGGTAATGTTTTGGGGCGCCCCCCAAAACATTACCTATTTGCATTACTTATATTTATTTGCATACAATAACAATATAGGGCAAGTTTCAGCATTCCCTTTATTATTCACACCGTTCAATAAATACGCGTCGTTTAAGCTAACTTAAACGAAACTATCAGAATTGATTAGTAATCACCATGTCAATGTTTTGATTACATATCCCGCCCGAGCACAAGTCCAATGAATGTCTGATTGACCGCAAACGAATTACTGTTCCCATATACACCTTATCTATTGAGCAATAAAGCTGAATGTTGAGAACAATGTCAAATTAACATACTTCAATTGAAATCAAACACTAGAGCAAGTTTTATTTGCCATTCGATCACAACTAAAACAAACGAACTAAAGAATATTTTGTTTGTTTTATTTTTTTCCAATGAATTGAATTTTATTTTCGAGTTAGGGAGTTGGTCCAATAGTAAGAGTTGTTCGTTTGTATCACGAGAGTCATCTCAGAAGGTTTGGACGGTGATAAAAAAGTCAACCTGTATAATGATAATGATAATAATGATAAATATACTATATATAAATACCACAATTATATATAAATAAACCTACTTAAACAATAGTAGTCTCAGGTAGGAAAGTAGCGGATATGGCAGTTTTGCAGCAGGACTACCGAATTTAAATGTGTGAATGGATTTCACACGCCTGATCGCAACTGGAAGCGAATTCCAGAGACGAACAGCTTGGACGGTAAAAGAATAATCATAAAAGGTGGTGCTGTGTGGGGGGGATTTAAGGCTTAAGTTTTCTGATGACCGTAATGAGCGAGAACCTAAACAATTAAGAAAACTGAAACATTCTTTAAGATAAGAAGGATATAAAAGTGAAAGACCATTTCAATGGCCGACTTAGTCATATAAATTACGTAATAACGTAACTTAGAGACTATCTTCAAAGCATACAAACTTAAAATTTGACAAAAATATCACATGAAGATGGTGATGCATATTTTTGAAAAATGCCTCGGTCACACTGAAATACTGGTGTTCACGCGGACAGAGTCGCGGGCAATCTCAAATAATAATACATAATATAATGGAACACGAGTAAATAATGATTCACACAAAGGGTTTCATTTAAAGTGTTAATTTTAGAAAACAAACTACAAAGGACCGGTTGCAACAATGTTGGCTGATGCGCATCAGACGTAAACTCGTGGTACCTATAACGTAGCTGGTTCAAACTCCATCAATAACGGTTTAAAGTTCAATATCGCTCGTTGATTGAGCCATCCTGTTAACCGGGCACGCGTCACGTCTCGGCGCGTGCATGTGGTTATATACTATATGTAGGTATTATGTACAATACAATATATGTCGACATAAGGCGATAATGACCCTTACGTAACTGCGACAACGCAAACTTGACACGTACCGTACTGTGAAGTGCATATAAAACATATATGTATAATGATATGCATTTTACGGCTTACAATGCAACCAGCATTACATGCCTCGAAATTCTTTTACGATTTCCGATTTGTTATATTTACAAATGCTTACCTACCACCAAACCAATCTAATTGAATACCTACGTTAGTAATTACAATATATTTTAAGTAAGTAGGCACTTTTGTTGTTCAATTAAGTTACATCACCCAACACTGTTGCACTCCGTTTCCGATATAAATAAAGCATTGTTTGTGCAAAATCATCAATTTTTAATAAATATATCTTGAATTTCAGTAACTAGATTTAAAAACTAATCAAGCGATCAAAATGTGTATGTTTTAAAACTGTTTATTTAAATCATCATCATCATCATCATCATCATCATCATTATCATCATCATCATCATCATCATCATCATCATCATCGTCATCATAATCAGCCCATTTTATGTCCCCACTGCTGGGGCACGAGCCATCCCTATGGATGGAAAGGGAGAACGGGCCATAAACCACCACGCGGGCCCGGTGCGGATTGATGGTTGTTAACGACTGCTAATGCAGCCGGGACTAACGGCTTTTTGGTCACCCATCCGATGACCGGCCATTGCTCTCAGACCGGGCGCGTTATCCACAGCGCCATCGAGCTCCTCAATTAATTTAAATAAGAACACATAATTTGCAAGGTAGGTAGATATTTAAATTTTAATCATCATATTCATCATATTTTGTATTCCACTAAGGTAAATCCTTTTAGTACATAATAAATTAATAACAGTCCGATTATCACCAGACAATGTACAAAAACTATCAGCAAAAATAGTCTTAAAACCTTATCTGTCGGCTACGTACTCTTCTATCTGTTGTCATTACTAATGTGTAACAGTCGTCTGGTAAAAGTAGGCAAGGTAAACATGACCCGCTGTGTATATACCACACTATCAATGTAGTGATAGCGTAACAAATCTATAAAAATCTACTTTAGACTAATATTTAGGGTTAAATGGCTCCGCACACACGACAGTCGTACGACAGTTATGAGTAGGGTTACCATCCGTCCGGGTTTCCCCGGATTTGTCCTAGTTTAGAGGGCGTCCGGGGAGCGTCCGGGCGGGGTTTGATTTGTAGCCCGGGTTTTAAAAATTTTAAGTCTTGGGCCGCCGCGCCGCTTAGCGACGAACGAACCGACACTGGCACTGCACTAATGATGGGACTCGAATCGAAAATTAAAACTAGAATCAATTCGAATTTGAGTTTCATAAAAACCTGTTGACATGTCCGGGATCTGGGCTCCAAAATCCGGGGTTTTCACGCGTCTTGTCCTGGTTGCCAAATTTTAGAGATGGCAACCCTAGTTATGAGTAGGGTGGCCAACCGCAATATAATAAAATAAAGTATTGTACTCTATATCATGTAGGCGTACTCTATAATCTATTAACACTAATAGAGTATGCTAAAATACTCTTTTTTACACAATGTTTACTATACTAGTGCCAGTCGTGTAATATTATGCAAACCCATTATCAGAACAAAAAAGTCCAAAAGAGCTCTTGATCTAGAATGTTTGAACTCATACAATTCTTTTAAAAACCATGAAAAATTGTTGAGTGCTGCAGAATGTACAAAAAATACCTTTTTAAAAATATAAAATAAATGATAGGTACTCTTTTTTGTAAGTCCGTACTCTTTATTTACCTCCTTAGAAATCAGATATACTCAGATATTTCTTCTAATAAAAGTTGGCAACCCTAGTTGTGAGCGTCAATTTCGCGACTCCCCTAGCTTGTCGCCCGACTCTGCGACTGACGCCAAGTGTGCGGAGCTTTGAACAAAATATATGAAAATTGTCGGCCGCAGCCTGTCGTCATGTCTAGTCGCCGAGCTGTCGCAGTCGCGTGTCGCCTAGTGTGTGGAGCCATTATGGTGAACTGGACCTGAACTAGCTGCACTAGCATTCGCTAACAACCACTAATCCGCTCTGGGCCCATTTGGTAGCTTATGACACATTCTCCCCGTGGAGTTTCCATATTCCATAGAGAAAGCTCGTGCCCCAGCAGTGGGGACATAAAATGAGCTGCCCCCCAACCGCCTAACTCTCTCGCTTTCAATCGCTTTAAAGCGAAGCCCTCGCCTCGCCTTCTAATATAATATCGAAATATAATATCGAATAATATCGAAAGCTATAGCCTAAAGCTATAGCCTATAGCTTTCGATATTGCTTTCATATTGCTTTCGAAATGACAAGATGACGCCTCTTCCTCGCCTCGATTTCAAAGCGATCGAAAGCGAGAGAGTTAGGCGGTCGGCCCCCTGATCATGCTGATGATGAACTCATAAAATTTAAATAACATCATACGCATTGTCTTATACTTGAAGCCATTGACACAGAATAATATCCATTGATTAAGAAAATGGTAATAGAAAACAAAACTTAAGAGGTGCTGCTTGTTTCAGGATTAAATTTCTTCCAGGTAGCCCACAAAAAGGAAGTATAAAAATATAAATAAATTTTATACGGAAAAAGTGAAGTTAGTCGCTCGAGAGAGTATTTGCAAACGGGTACAATAGTTCAAAAACATCGCTTCCCTATGTAGAGAAACTGCGAAAACAGAACTATATTAAAAAATGCACCAAATCAAGTGTCAACAACATTCGGTAAAAACATACATATTTCAGGTATATAGGTAAAGGTCGTTCACTTTAAAAACATTCAAGTCATTCATGAAATATGACTCTACCTACATCAAGTTTGAATATGACAAAGATACAACCGTGTCGACCAAAAACATTTCGTATGTAAATTGGATGTAGGCACGTGACTAAAGCACAGACTAAATCTGAAGTTCTTTTTTTACTTTGTAGAAAATGCGTTACGCATTCGACCGCCCGGCCTCTGGCCCAGCGGGATATCTGGACTGGAGCCCTTGGGATGATATGAGGCTGTTTGTTTACCCACTAAGAACCCCAATGGATCCAGTCTCACCGATTGGCGATTGCTCCATTCATCTGCCCTAAGTCTGAAGCTCCTAGTTTATCTCTTGTAGGTATTTGATTCCACTTTTATTTGAACTCGAATATAAAGTTATGTTAACTAGAAAACACTTGTCTATGGTTCAGTCAAAGTAGGTCACCTCAACTGCAAAGACTGTAAGAATAATTAAGTAACCCGGGTGCAATTTTCTGTGGTAACAGTCTGTGGCCTGCTGATGTCTTAAGATACTTTTTGGATTATTTACAATCTCTTTATTTGGCGTTCGAGAATATTCAGTGTCTAAGTAATCGGCGACTTCGAATACAGAAAGAACACAGATTAATTAATATAAAATCATAGTTTGAATATTACCGTCACCGAATTTAAAACGCACTTTTAGGCATAGTTGCGTTTTCACGATTTACAAATTTGCTAATTCTATAAGCAGCTGCTTTAAGTTTGTAGATACTGATGGTGATGTATGTATGAAATTCTGCGTCTTCAAGCGAAGAGTTAGTAAAAACAACAAATGATATCTCGATTTACTGTTACGTAACATCTAGCAAAGCAGTAAATGCAATCTGCATCTTTATACTCTACATTTATTAACCATAATATATCAACGGAACATTTGCATTTACACCGTCAGTCTTCTTATATATCAGAACTCCTTCAGATTTCATTAAAAAAAGGAAACATTTGTATCAAGCAACATTTTAGCATTGTTTTCATTAGCAGCCGCAGGGATTTTAAAAAACGTGACTGCGTTCATTTGTTTCTATCGAGAAAGAATACTGTCCGATTCGTTCTTTTCTTCTCTGCTGCCAGCACGTTTCCTGTTATTACATAATGTTGTTGCATACTACTCGTACATGCGATTGTGAGCTCCCAACTGCGTCATTGCCTGTTGATCAGAGCGCAGGTGCCGATCGATGCGGCGAGAGTCGGGGCCCTGATGTATGCTGTAGACGTATACAATCAAAGCTGTAGACTTTAACAGGACCTACGGTGTTCTGCGACACACGTACTACCGACTTATTAATAACCGTATAGGTGACGGCGAGAAGTTAATTTGTTAACAACGTTATATTCGACGGCGTAGCGCCAATATGTTCAATCTACATTATTTTTCAAATGTATTAAAAAGTTGCTTTTGTTTGTTTGATACAACCTCAGGGCCCTTAGCCAAAGTAACATTACAAAAACGATAGCGAAGTTCGAAAAGAACAAAATGTATGGGTTTGACATAAGCCGCGCTAAATCACGTGGTCAACGTAATGTCAATCCCATACATTTATTCTTTTCTAACTTCGCTATCGTTTCGCTATCGTTTTTGTAATGTTACTTTGGCTACGGGCTCTGTTCTGTTTATTAGTAGCAACTGCTAGAAACTTACATACACTATATTATAACTAAACTGTCATATGTTTTTATGACATTACTATTTTAATGAAATAGCTAACTAACTAACGGGAGCCCTAACTATTATTTCCACACTACACTTCACACTTTTTATCGTCCTACATATGGGTGTTATTTTAAACTCTTTCGTGTTCATTTTATTTTCTTGTTTTTCATTGGCTTTTTCTATTGTGTAGAACTTTGCGGGGTTGGTTTTGTTTTGCTGTTCTATTTTTGTTAGTTCATGCAATTTCCTTTATTCCTTAATTTATAAGGGCGCCTTTTCATTATAATATTTTCACAGTTAATACAATGAGTGTTTTGCTTTAAAGTTTTTGCGAGCTTTAAATAAATCGTGACAATGTAGTCTTAGCGAAACTTTTTAAACAAAGCACTTTAACGTATTCTTGAGGTTTTAATTGCAAAAATAGATTATATAAGCTTGTCATTAAATGGCATTCTCTGTTTATTTTCCATTTGTGGGCTTACTTAATATCTTTACCATGTTTTCTTCCTTTTAGTTGTCTGTGGGTAAGTACCTAAATTATAAATACATTCCGGAACCGGAATATTTGCAACATATACAAGTACTTAATAAAGCCTATCTTATCTACGGTACACCATTCATTTTCCGTTCGGATATAATACTACAAGCCTACGAGTGTCCTTATCATGTTCTAATCTAAAGCCATACTTAGGACAGTGACATTAAATAAGTTTCATGCAGAACTCGGAAGGTGTTTTTTTTTGTGTATGGTGACCACATAACACTTACCTCTATCATTATTATTGGCATTTTCTAATCACTAACTAACTTTTTAGTTAGACGTCCGTAACCAGTATTGATAGGTTTTATTAGCCCTTATCAATCATTAAAAAAGAACATTTCTAAAAATCGTCATTCGTCACTCAAAAATAATTAACTTTGCAAAATCTGCAAGGTCGAAATAAATAACAGCTGATAATGTTATAAAAGTCCGATTCAAAATCGACGCTTGAACAGTTGCAAAAAAAAAATTCAACATCATTTGTAGGTACGTATGCAAATTCGCGTGGCTGACCTCAACATCATCCAAGGTAATCCGGGTGCGGATCGAGTACAATCCTCAAAATGTTTAACGATTTACGTCATCGTGCAAATAAAGAACCTTACATTGCTAAGAGATGCTCGGGTTGAATGTGACTAGTGCTGTGACAGTGAGTAAGCCCTAACATTACGATTTTGGTATACCTATCCATTACATGATAATAATACTGGGGAACTACAAGATGATGAGGCTTGTTCAGGCAGCAACGAAAGTCGATGATCAAACCCAGAATTTAAGAATAACTAACATGCCAGTTATGATTCACATACTTTTGATAACATATTATTATCGTTTTACTTGTCAAACATCGCAAATTAAACACACAGTAGGGAATGAATCCTCGAGTTCTTCGTTATTCTGGTATTCTGGTTTTATCATCGACTTTTGGTGTTGAGTGTACACATGTAAGCTAAAAAAAGAAGATCGACATAAGATTAAAATCTCCGAATTAAAAAAAGACGTTACAAATTACAATAAAAAGTTAGCAACTTAAATGTCGCTTTAATATATTCAAAACACCTTATACATAACGAATAACAATAACGCGATCGACCTTGGAACATTAGCTAAATCCGTCCATGGTCGCACGTTACACAAGAGAGACCTCTTAACTTTTACCGCTCAATCATAATGAAGCCAATTTCTTGTCTATGCTCACCGAATATCTGTTTTTGTCAATAGTTTGGTCATTGAACCGTGGCCGGCGAAGTCGTCCTTGCATCTATTTCTATTGTTTTTATTAGGCCGCTTTAAAATATCATAGTATTGAGACAACTCTGTTGTGTCAAGCCAAAACACTGTAATGGGCTAGCGATGTTTGCTTTATAATTCTTAACGCGTTTACAATAAAAGTTATAATAAAAAATCGATTGTAACTTACTGTATTTTAATTTTTATTTTCCGAAACTAATTTACCCCAGGAGGGTACCGGCGGAGCCGGAGAACCCCTCCCTGGGCCTTCGGGCTCAGGCTGCCCCTTGTATCTGGGGGGGGCAAAAAATTTGCCACGATTTGGTGCCGCTTTGTGCGGCGAAACTAAGGTCCCGCAAGGGACGAAAGCGCGCCGCGCCCCTACGGGTGCAGGCGCGTTAAAGGCGGGGACTACCCCGAAGCAAAGTGGAGACGGACACCTTCGGGGACCGAATCTGCCTAGCGGACGGGGTAGAAACCGTGGAGGGAAGGGCGTGGCGCCCGGTGCTCCGGCACGACATTCCCTGCAGTCGGGCTCCATGCCGGGGTCAGGTGGGTTTGGGAACCTTAGGGGGCCAAACCCGTCGACCTCTGTGCGAGGGGACCAAGCAGGTGGAAGGTCGTTGCATGGTGGAGGACCAGCCCAGCAATCCCCTATGGAGGGCCGTGGAAAGGTGGGGCCACGGGAGCGGGGTCCTGATGGAAACCATCCCGTTGTCACCGCCGGACCATCAGGGCTGCAGGTACTGGGTCCTGATGGGATCCTACCTGCTGGTCCTCGGTCTGATGTAGGAAAGGTGAGCGAGGGCAAGGCGCCAGGTCACAGATCGGGCCACCGCAGGCGTAGGGCGAAGCTGATCAAGCAGCAAGCCGAAGATGAGCAGGCTGTGGTGGAACGATCTAAGCGGCAGAGGGAGATCAGCAATGAGAGCCAGGCGGCGCTTGATGCTAAACGCGTCAAGACTCACGGGTCTTACGCGGGAGCAGTGAGTGCCTTTAAGATGGCTATCATTGCTGATGACTATCCGGCAACTATGCTGGGAGAGAGTCATTATGTTGCCATCCAAGGAACCATTTGGGACCTGCTGGAGGCCACACCTGACCCTCTCCCAATAGTTAATATGGGAAGCATTTCGTCGGGAGCCATCCTCTTCACATGTGAAGGGAATGGCTCGGCGAAGTGGCTTCGAGCACAGGACGGCCTTACCGTCGAAGGCGTGTTGCTCAGGGTGGTTGATGCCAAGGACCTTCCAAAGCCAGTAAAGATGGCATGGAAGTCCCGAAACATCAGCCGCCTTGACACAAGTAGGGTCTTGAGAATGATGCAGAGGTGTCATCCCGGTTTGAAAACCTCGGGCTGGAAGATCGTCGACACTAAGGTCGAGGGTCTGACAGTACGGAGGGTCATACTGATGGATGGTGCCTCTGCAGCATTCATCAAGGCGAGGGGCTATTGCCTTAACACGGGCGTCGACAGGAGCGTCTTTAAGCTTCTAGAGGAGAGGCTTACGGACGAGCCTGTCGATGCCCAAGGCGATGGTGAAGGTGCGAGCGTGGCAGGAGTGACTCGGGGTGAGTGCTCCCAAAGCGTACTAGTGGCAGAAGTGCAGCCAGAACTGGGTGCTCCAGTTGCTGCTGCAGAGGATGTTGGGGAGGAGATGACACCAATGGAATGTGGTGGGATCTCCTCCCCAAGATCCGAAGACGTTTTGGAAGAGCTCGCCCTAAGCGAGCTACTCCTAGGAGGGTCCTCTCCGTTGGGCGCACAGGCGAACACGGATGGGGAGCACTGCTCGGAGGACGGCCACTAAAAGGCAGAAATGGCGGGACTAAGGTGCGTACAAATTAATTTGCACCACTGCAAGGCCGCGACTGCCCTTCTGGCACGCGAGCTTAAAATGAATAAATTTGATATTGCCCTAATTCAGGAACCCTATCTTTATGGGGGACTAATAAGAGGCTTAGGTGGAACTCCTGGCACTCTATTTTATAACTGTTCCACTAATGACATGAGGACTTGCATCTATGTCAGAAATGACCTACATGCAATGCCTTTAATCAAGTTCTGTTACAGGGATCTGACAGCTGTCAGGATCCACACAGGGGAGGGGGGGACTAAGCAAACGGTAATCTTATCGTCAGCTTACCTCCCTTACGAGAAGGCAGACCCAGTATCACCACAGATACGGGAACTGGTAAACTACGGCAGCCGAGAAAACGTAGATGTCATCATCGGCTGCGACGCGAATGCTCATCATGTCGTCTGGGGCAGCTCAGACACCAATGAAAGGAGGGAGAAACTTCTGGAATATCTGGTAAGTTCACCCATGCAATTACTTAATAAAGGTAGCAAGCCTACTTTTGTCAACGCCCGCAGGGCACAGGTGATCGACGTAACTATTGCTAACAACAGAGCGGTAAAGAACATCACAAACTGGCATGTGTCGGATGAGGTCTCTCTTTCTGATCATAACTACATATGCTTTAGGTACAGACTAGACGAAACCATAGAAACTGTGCATAGGAGGAACCCCAGGAACACTAACTGGGAGGGCTTCAAAAAGGACCTCAGAATGGAGCTGGATGGTCCTAGCTGTAAACTTAACTCAGCCTTGGACATAGAGTTTGAAGCTGACAGAATTACAGAAGCACTGAGGACGGCCTGGCAAAATAACTGCCCAGAGACGAAATCAGTGGCAAGGAGGGTACCATGGTGGAACCCGGAACTGGCTCGAATTAGACGAGCCACACGACAGGCGTTCAACGAAGCAAAAGCGAGGAACGACTTTAGCGACTACAGGGAGGCCTTAACGCGGTACAGTAGTGCGGTCCGTAAGGCAAAGAGATCTGCCTGGAGGAAACATTGCGACCAGATACAATCTGTTCCGGAAGCAATGCGACTAACCAAGGCTATCTCTACAACAAAGGCGATTCCATTAACCACGTTAAAGAAGGAAAATGGAGTACGCACAGAATCAGGGAGTGAGACGTTGAAGGTTATGTTCGACACTCATTTCCCTGGATCAGAAGTCATCAAAGACGATCATGATCCAATCAGCTGGAGGGAACAGCAAGGAAAAACCTCCAAATATGACTGGATAATAGCGAAAAGGGTAGTAGATGAATGTAAAGTCAAATGGGCGCTGGGGAGTTTCCAACCGTTTAAGGCACCAGGGCCTGACAACATTTATCCTATTCTACTACAACAGGGCGCCTCCATCCTGGGACCCCATCTCTGCAGGCTGTATAAAGCATGCATAGCCTTTGGACACATTCCCAGAACATGGAGGCGTGTTAAGGTAATCTTCATACCCAAAACGGGAAAATCAGATTACGAAGAACCCAAAGCCTTTAGGCCTATAAGTCTACAATCCTTTCTCCTGAAGACCCTAGAGAAAATGGTAGACAAATATATCAGAGCGGGACCACTGAAAAGATTCCCACTCCATGGACTTCAATGTGCATATCAGGCAGGGAAGTCAACAGAAACTGCTCTTCATCATGTGGTGAGTCGAGCAGAATTTGCGCTGGAAAACAAAGAGATTTGCATCTGCACTTTCGTAGATATCGAAGGTGCATTTGATCGCACTACCTTTGAATCCATCAAGGTTGCAGCCAAGAACCATGGTGTGCCACTACCGATCTGTAATTTGATCGAATGCATGCTAAAGGGTAGAATTATCAACTCTGAATTGCTAGGTGACAGTCTACTTGCACGAACAACCAGAGGATGCCCGCAAGGAGGGGTTCTCTCGCCCCTTCTGTGGAGCCTTGTGGTTGATTCAATCGTAGTAAGGCTGAATAAAGGACCATTCCATACGGTTGGTTATGCGGATGACCTGGTCATCTCAGTCAGTGGGAAATTTCCCTCAACGGTATCGGGGCTAATGCAATGTGCCTTGGGTTTGCTGGAGGAATGGTGCAATGCCCATCACCTCTCTGTAAACCCGGGGAAAACAACAGCCATCCCCTTTACAAGAATGAGGAACACTACGGGTCTGGGTAACCTAACACTTTATGGTACCCAGATCTCTTGGTCCAAGGAAGTGAAATATCTAGGCTTAACGCTGGATAGAGAACTTACTTGGAAACAGCATGTGGACACGACCGTAGCCAAGGCTTACAGAATCTTTGGCATGTGTCGGTCTACCTATGGCAAGACGTGGGGACTCAACCCCAAAATCATTAGGTGGATCTACATGACGATGGTGAGACCGATCCTCACATATGGCAGCATCGTCTGGTGGCCCAGAACCAGGCTGAAAATCTGTAAGAATGCTCTTAGCAAACTTCAGAGAACAGCTTGTTTGGCGGTCACTGGTGCCTTTAGAACCACTCCAACGGCAGCGCTGGAGGTCCTCACAGACCTTCCACCCCTGCACATCGTAATAGAAACAGAGGCAAAGAAAGCGTTGCATAGACTAAAGGTGGCCGGACTGTGGGACGCATCTAAACCTCTGACTAGACACACAAAATGGGAAACAAGTGACATTCCTGACAGGATCATGGAAATGGGGTGCGATAAAATATCCCCCATATTCATGTTCGAAAAGAAATTTAAAGTTTATGTTCCAACCAGGGACGAATGGAAACGAGGGCCACCGTCTCCGGATGAAGACAGCCTAATCTGGTATACCGACGGATCAAAAATGAAGTCGGGTACAGGGGCAGGCGTCTATAACAACGACTTCAAGCATAGTCAAAGCATGGGAAAATTTGCCACTGTTTACCAAGCTGAAACTTTCGCAATTCTCCTATGTGCAAAGCAGAATATAGAGTTAGCTATGAAAAAGCGCAATATATTCATCCTGAGTGACAGCCAATCAGCGCTCAAATCGCTCATATCGCCCCGAATCGACTCTAGCCTTGTTCTAGAAACCACCAAAGCTCTAAACAAGCTAGGTGGACATAACAAGGTGCGATTGATCTGGGTCCCAGGACATATGGGAATCCACGGCAACGAGATGGCGGATGCACTTGCCAGGGAGGGCTCAGAGACCCAGCTTATTGGTCCTGAGCCGTTCGTGGCACTTGCACCAAGTACCATCAACAAGGCCTTAAAAGATTACATCAAAAACAGGCACGGCATCGAATGGAAAGAGCAGCCGGGTATGAAACACTCCAAATCCTTCCTAGGTGAAAACGCCTTAGGACGGAGTAAGTTCATATGCGGAGGCAGTAGAAGGCAGGCCCGACTAACCATCGGTGCCTTGACAGGGCACTATGCCACAAAACAAATGCTCCACAGAATGCACCTATCAACAAATAACTTGTGTAGGGCATGTGGAGAGGAAACGGAGTCAATGCAGCACCTACTGTGTGACTGCGACTCTCTGGCTAGGAAAAGAATGGGACTCCTGGGGTCGGCTTATCCGAGACCGGAGGACTTCAGGCTCTTCGCTCTTAAGGACGTGGCCAAACTTATGGCATCTATCTTTACAGAGGAAGAAGAGTGAAAGGACGGGGTTGCACAAAAGATCCCGATGGGTCGAAGTGCTACTGCAAGAGGGAAACCTCAGCAGGCCCCACTAAGATAAGATAAGATACTGTATTTTGGCTTGACATGTTAGAACTGTTCACTCAGATTTTTTATTAATACATATTTCAATAGCAAAATAACTTTTTACATTAACAACAAGTTTTAAAACAATTTCGCTCGTTTGAGTTATTCAATGAACGACCGTCAACCTATTTTTAAATAGGTATTTAAGACAAATTAACTAGTTGCTGAGCACGACAGGTCGTATATACTGATTCATATCCATATGTAACACCTATACTATATACCAAATGTGTGCACCTATAGTTTGCAATTAAATTACTGAATACCTTAAGTGAAATGATAATTTTCAAAAATGTTTTATAGAAAGACGCTATATCTACATCAAACTTTAATTTCCATACAATCGAATCGAAAAGCGACTAGAAAATAATATTCGGTCGTGTAAGTTCGCTAGGTATTAACCACAATAAATATTCATCAGACGTTTTAATTGATTCGAACAATAGATATTTTTGGCGAGGCGCATACTTATACATCGTAGCACCTAGGGTAGGTACAGGTAGGTAGATAAGGTACCTAAATGACCACCAACGAGAAGTAAACAGGAAATAATATCGATAGATAGAGCTTCAGCATCGAATTCATCAGGGTACCTACCTAGAGTCAGTTTTATTCACTCTTTAATCACGTTAACGCAAACGAGAATTTGTATGATATTTGAAGTAGCGCTTCCTGATGAGAAACGAGATAAGTAAAATTATTGCGATGCAAAAGGTTTTCGTTATCATTAACGAATGGCGAACCAAACACGCCCTAGGCTAGGCACCCAATCAATAATACGTCATATTTGTTGGAACGTTCCAGAGCTCCCAGAGTGGCTGCACTCGAGTAGATGGATGCACAAGCGCCGTGGAGTGCACTGCGCACGCGCGGCGCGGCGCTACCTTGACCTTACCCTCCCGGCCCGGGCGCGCCCCCCCAGACGGTAGGGTGGCATCATGGGACCACTATGTGCCAATCGAAGCATCCAGACTGCCGTGCAAAATCCATATTTCAATCGCGTATTGCGTACCACACGACAGGACAACAAAGCTCGTCTGAACATTTTAGCTGTCTCCAACTTATTTGACGCTTTGATTTTATACAGTTTTGTAATGAATAAACAGTACACACTTACAGCATACACGTGCAATCAATTGATCATTTTAGTCATGTTACCTTACATAATCATAGTGTTATTTATAGGGTGCTTTGATTTCAAAAAGTCTTAGTAATGAGTAGACACTTACAACCGCAATCAGAGGTGTCAATTAACATCAATGATTGATTACCAACGATTTTTATTTGTAAAAAAAGTATATTATAATTTGCTTTTTAATGCTAAGTTAGAGAAATAAACTGAGTCTGCCTGCCAGCAGTCAAGCGGGGTAGGTCAAGACAAATCTGGAATTCCCTGGTTCGTAAATCAATAGTCACAATCGCTTTACTGAAGGCGTTGTATTGACAATTTAGAACGTGTATATGTGAATTTCAATATCTGGCACATTAGCAATAGTTTAATAGTAAACGTTTCATCAAGTTACTATGTTTATGAAACTAAGAATAGAATTACTTGTTTTCTTAGTTCAAAAAAACTGAAGACGCCATTTGGCTACGAGACCAGACTACATAGTAAAATCAATATCAACTGCAGCGCCAGTGGGGCAGTCAATCACTAAGACGGCGTTAATCATTGGCGGTTTGGATATTTGTAAACACCGGCTGTGTGATATCATACTCGTAGCGGCGGCATCGGCACAGTCTCACAAGGAGGTAACGTCTCGCTCGCCGGCTGGTACTCTCGTGCTCAGGGCAGACAGTATGAGACTAGAGTGTCGACTTAGTGCGAGTTTATTTGGCATTTGATTCTGTTTACAAATACTAGAATAGGCACTGAAGAATCGTTTTCGAGTGACGGAGAGTTAAAATTTTGCCATATAGATTCTCGTTTACGTGATCAAACGAAGAATAAAAAACTTGCTCTACGTTCCTTGATCTGCACAGTGATCCAGTACATCAAGGAAGTAGTATGAATCTCAGATTCTTCAAAAGTGCAAAAAAAATATATAAATTAAAGCGTTTTAGACGGCTAATTACAGCGTATAGTAACCCGGCCAATAACTTTTATTGATTATTCCTTATACCACCTTCATTATAGGGAAAACTCGTGTATCCGCGTATCAAGATATTATTGTTATCGAGAAATAAACAATTTCGTCTTGTTAAGATTTATTCTTCATCAATAATTAAATATATATATCAGGAAAGTTGAGGGTTAGCGTCAAGGTATCTTATTTATTACGTATGGTCCTTCGAACCGGATATAAATCCTGTAGATTATTTTAATTAATAGCTTAAGTCACTTTAAATTTTGCACTTCCAAAGCAGTAGGTAGTTACAGTTAGGTTCCATTATAACTGTGACCTAGTTTTGATTGTAGCTTACGGCACGTAAAGCGCGTTTTAGTTTTATGTTCATAACTATTCGTGAGTTCATGCGATCAGTAATCAAGCTTATTAACGGAAAATCATAGTAACTAAAAGATATTGATTCCTATAATGTAGGGCACTACATAGAAGAAGGTTACACTTCATGGTAATGTTATCGCAAACATTAACATTGCATACTACTAGAAAGATACGGGGGAGCCGATAAAAAAACTAGATAAAGAAGTCAACGTCCTACTGAATATGATAAAGATAGATTTGATTGTATTTTATCACAATTAATCATAATCAATAAAAGCAACGTATGTCCACGTACACTCAATCACACATCAGAAGCAACAGCACCAGCATAAGCTGCGCTCAAATAACTGTGCAGTTACCGCCATCGCAGAGCTCCTATTGTACCAGAATTGTGTCGTCTGATATGTTGATGTACATTAATTGAATAAAACTGGTTTATTGATAGCTATAGTATGTCAGAGTCGATCAATGATAGATAATGGAGATGACCGTTTAAGTGCGGACTTCTACCGTCTGTCCGCGGAAGGGCGAATCGTAGCCATCTCATCTATTATTTTTTTAAGTAGTCACGTATTATTCTTGGGAAAAAACCGTTGAAGCTTAATAGCTTATATAAAAGGGATTAAAGTTTCAGTCTGAAATAATATGTAAAACGCGAGTAGATCCAGAAAAAACTTTTTATTATATTTCCCTTTTGTATTTTTCGATTTTAAACTGACAAACGCAATCTATTGACCAGGGTGCCAAGTGCGAGTTTCATTAGCTATTCGATTACGTTAACATAAACGACAATTTGTATGGCAAAATTTTAACTCCTCTCGTGTGTCGCCAGGTGGCACTGCTTCAATGCCATACTAATTTTCGTTTTCTTAAACGTAATCGAATGAATACGGATAGTAAACAAAACTCACACTAGGCACTCAGGAAACAGTCTACTAACCTATTTTATCCATAAATGTTCTTATTAAATATATCAATAGCAATTTTTTTTTTACAGAAAAAATATTTCACAACGTATACTATATTATATTTACTCTTGGACACGCCGATTTATTAAAGATACACTTACAAGAATAATAAAAAATCGATATCGCTTCCTTAAGTAAAATTTATCCCATGTGAGATCAAAAGTCTAGTAATTTTAGCGGTCTAGATAATTTGGAGTATTCAGATTATAAAATGCCTTCACTTGACTTCATGAAAAATTCTTGAAATTTTATACATGTTAATAAAAATATTATTGAAAACTAAATAAAATATCATCGGACACAATGGCTGTTTATGTTTGATAATGAATGAAAGATAACATTGTTAAATGACATTGTCAGTTTAAATCGTTCAAGAAATTGTATCTGTTTTTTATTATAATTATCTTCAAAATCAGTCACCACGTAGAATATACAAATCTACGAGTATACCTACCTAAAAAATGTGAATGGAAATCCATTATTTAATGTTTCCCCCATTCACATTTTTTTAGGAAAAAACTTTTCACTCAGAAGTGCTTTCAGGTTGATTAGAACTGTCGTGTTTTTGGAATGCCTTCTGTATTTCCTCGGGCTTGTATCATACCTATGATGTTTTCCATACCATCGTGGCCGCAGTAAATTGCAGATCTCAAATTTTGGGTCATTTTTCCATTATTACGTTGCCGTATAACACCGTGTATATAGTAATTATCTTCCTTTTTCGTACAAAAAATGTGACACTCACATGACAAGTAAATTTATCACATTTGAGAACTTTTTTTTAGGAAAGCAATTTAGATACTCCAACTAGCTATGTTGGCAGTCAGCTCTGCATATTTCCTTTTATGTTTGGCAAGGCGAAAGAGTTTAACAACACTAATTATTCTCGTTCAATCCCAAATCTTCCGCATCTACAAATATCTCCTAAAGATCTCTTCTTCCATTATTATCAGTGGCACGAACTTCATCTTATAATCGACATTCATTTAGAAATCTCTTAAGGTAATCAGATTTAATAACACTTTCAAGTCGCCTCCTAACATTCTTATTGAATAACAAGGCAGTTGGCAATGTTGGCATGGATCAGTCGTCTCCGAAGACGGAAACCAGCCCAATCTAACGTGTATCGCGAGGAATCTAAATATACAACAAGTGCATGTTAATACGAGAACACGTGCGCCTGCAATGATTAAACATGGCACTGCTAACTTTGGAAAAGGACCTACCACGTGCGTTGGATTTGCGATTATAGTGCGCTTTAGCTTTAGTCGCGACTCTGTGTATTTACAACACAATCCCAGATACGAGGACGAACGAGGACAACTTAGCAGCGCTATCCTTTATCTCACATGATGGAAGATTAAGATATGATATGATCACTGCATTTCACCTGCAATTATCAATCATCAACGAACAGGCTATCTTATCATTGACTGAAGGGCACAACAATGTTGTAAACATTGCTAGCTGACTCAAGTTTCAGAAGAGATAACAGTACTTCCCAAGAATATAGCGGCAGCTAGCAACATCGACTGATGACAATAACAGCCAATAACCAACCTATTTTTTGCTTTGCCCAAATATTCAAATGTATCGGTTTTTGGAACACAATTTTGTCTTTATTCTAATTATGTGTTTATACGAGAAGGCTTTTTTACTAGCGTAGGTATCCGAGTTAGTAAAATTGTAAGCAATGTCGTTTGAGATTTGTTTGTCAGATTGCCAGACACAAGAAAGCAAGCAACAGTTACGTTGTTTCTGTACCATTTCATTAAGAGTAACAAACTATATAGAGGTTGGTCATCTTCCAACTTAGAAAATAAAACGAGATCAGAAATCAGAACGGTTCTTTCTGTATTTTTATTTATACGATTTGATTATGATTTATTTTAAGCCTAGATCTTCATAACAGAGCCCACTGGCTAGTCGCCGCCACAACACAATCATCACAGCTGGATATATTTTCGTTGACACCGCGTCATCGTTCGCTCGTCATCGGTTAACAAACGGCATTGACATTGCGAATGTTGCGCAGCCGGCGTCGTGGCTTGGCTTTCACTATCGCCATATCGTTTGGCCATCTGCCGGGCGCGTGACGTCACGGGACGGGGCTGCCTGCGGGCTCGCGTATACGTCGCGCGCGCTTTGCGTGGGCACACGACGACGTATAGTATAATCTATCACGAAAGAGGCGAGAGGCTAATCAAATGGACTGTTTGTTTTCTTTAGCGCCTTTGTAGGGATTTGCTTTGGAAAATTTTTCTTACATATAAATGCTGGGTTGGTAATGGTATACCCCTACATCGGTCGTGATTTTTTAAATTTCTTTACATGGTCCTTTTCTTAATATGATTTTGTGAAATAGTAGTTTGTGTAATTTAATTACATTATAAGCGGGGTTATTAACATGTGTTTCGTAGTTTGTATTTTTAGAACGGTGTTGTTACCATGTTTTGTTAACTTTGAATACCTACCTTTTATTCAAATAAATATAGGTTTTAGAAAGAGCGCTAAAAATGGATTCAGAGAAGAATTTGTCTGCTCATATATATGAACTAGCAGTTACTACAGTACCTACATGGCGCATGCACCTTTGTCAAAATAGCGGATACACAAAGACAACAAAAAACATAAAGATTTCCCATCAACATTAACTTCAATGTAAGTTACCATGGTCATTTTTAGAAAAAACCTTGAAAATATGACCCTACGAAGTACGTAAATGAAACTTTTTGATTAAATGTTGTCGCGTCGGGGGCTAATTTTTTTAAACGTTTTGTTAAAGTACATACGTAACATATGAAGTTTTTTCTAAGTCCTCAATCCATGTTGTAATTTTAATATCATTAGGTTTTTTATAGTTAAAGAGCGGTCCCCTGAACGCGACAACATTAAATCAAAAAGTTTCATACGTATTTACGTAGGGTCATATTTTCAAGGTTATTTTTTTTTTTTTATAGGGTTTCACGTTTTATTATTTTGTGTAGGGGTTTTTTAAATTTTTTATTAAATTTTTTATTCCATGCTTTTTGTAGGGACTTGGCTTTGGCAGAATTGCACAGACTAAGAAGCAGTAAAGCTTAAACATTGGTCATCTCCACTTTTCCCCCCCCCCATTATTTTAAACATCTAATCCGATTTAAATATAACTAACCGTATTATAATATAGGTACAAATAATTTCACACTTCCAATAAATACCAACACTTCACATCACACCACTTACCTCATCAATTTAGAGCATTGATCAGATAAAAGTTTTTAAGTTTTTAGTTTTCATTTATTCGAATTTATTCAAAGTTAGTTAATATTCCTCATTCCCTTTCAATATACTGTAAGTACATTATTCTACTAGTCAAACTCTTTCATTTGATACTCATATTGAGCAAGTTGTGAAAAAAAATGTAATTCGCCATTTTGTAGTGGCGGCCATCTTGGATTTAAAATTTGTCATTGTACATAGTATTCTACTAGTCAAGCCCTTTCATTTGATGCCCATATTGAGGGAGTTGTGAAAAAAATATGTATTCCGTCATTTTGTCGCGGCGGTTTTCGATTATCATGAAACATGGCTAAGGACACTCGGGATAAAATGATCTATGACACAAAAAAAAACTAAACGAAAATCGGTTCATCCGTTTGGGAGCTACGATACCACAGACAGATACACAGACAGACACGTTAAACTTATAACACCTCTCTCTTTTTGCGTCGGGGGTTAAAAAGGTTATCGTTAACTCTAATGTAAAATTTAATGTAATTGACCATGATAGTTTAAAAAGTTGAATCGTAATCGTATCGTACTTGCTTAAGCTGTTGGTAAATGGTTTTCTTTCCTTGTCCTTTATTATAATTGGTACTACCTATTACCATTACTATAAGGCCTAGCAAAAAATAACAAAACTTCGGTACAACTACATACTAATGTTGAATCAAATATCAATGCTAAGGTGAATGTTTTATGTGAGCAAGGCTGATATTTTTATAGTACAGCGGTATTGCTATGTTGCGATTTACGAACTGATAGGAAAAAATTATACTAACGTATAAAAATATTTATTTGAAAAGACAACTTAAACTTACATAACACGCTATTATTTAATACTAATCATGCTCTTTAAAAACATTACCAATTATTTTAAAGCTAAAAATTCCAAATGTCAGAGCTTATCAACTTTTTTTTGCTCAAAGATTTTAAGGCTAGCACGATCATAATTTTTTTACCACTATCAATAAGATAACATATCAAATTCGTGGCACGACCCCGTCCATGGTCCTTTCAGCGTTGCTAAAGTACGAGTATGTCATATGCAATAAATGATTTAAATTTGAATTTGAGTATGACCCGCCGCACTATCACTGTCAAGCCAAAACACTGTAATTTAAGTTACAGTGTTTTTGCTTTATATTATAACTTTATAGTAAGCAAAATAAAACTTTAAAAGCTAAAATACTAGTTCAATGCGCGCCAGTTAGCAACAGGCCTAAGAAGTGACGTCATCGCGTTATCACAGACTATAACGACCTCGATGGTAGTTAGTAGTACTACTGTGGATTACGTGAACTGCTGATAACCCTTACACAGGTCTCGGTGTTATCCCCGCAGCGGCGCGACACGTGGTCATCGCAATTCGTGATGTGAGCACAATTTTATTGTAAATACGGAATAGGCACCTTATCAAGAAGTAAGCCTCCGAGTTTCTTGACAGCTCTCCTCGGTCGAAGGCTCTCCCAAAATCCGAACTAGTGGTAAATTTTTTTACTTTTTTATTATTATTTAGATTTTATAGTTTTGACGTCAATAAGTGCCTTTGAAGGCTTATGTTGAATAAATGATGATTTTTACTTTGATCAATGGAATATCGAACAAAACCCGTCAACTTACCTTAATGTGGTATTCAATTGAATTGAATCGATTGAATTATTTGATTTCTGTTAGAGGTAGGTAGGCGTATACTCGTAAATAGTTAATTGAAATTGACACAGATTAAAAATAAACAATTACCTAGGTATTATGACTAAGACCGTTTAAATGGATGTTTTAATTCTATAAATAAACAAGAATTTAAATAGAGATTGTGTTTTACAACTCTTCCCCTTTCCGTGGGCGTCTAAAAGGTCACATTGAGAAATGCTGCTAAAATTAGATAATTCTATCGGGTATGAGAACTCTATTTTCTCACAAGAACTAAACATTCACGTAGGCAAGTACATGAGATTTTTTTTATCAAAAAAAATACCTAATTGAATGAGAAAATTAAGAAATCTTGCTCTTGGGTAACTTTTAATAGTTCTTCTATTTTACACTAACTAGGTAATAACACCGGGACCGGAGCCTGCACCACAGACCTATCCAATACTCTCAAATGTCTTCAATACATTTTCAACCAAATTGTTTAGGCATACAGTTCAAAGTTTATTGAGAAAATTTGACAGTTCGTGGTAGATTGATGTGTCGGCGTGTGTACTTCTGTCATTGTAAGTGTATAGGTGTTTGAAAAAAGACAAAGTGTTGAAAAAATTCCACGATCGGGATTCGAACCATAACGTTCTATCTAACTAATATTGTAACAACTCATGTATACTTATGGAGAGCAATAAATGATTGAATTGAATTGAATTGAATTGAACCCGCACCTCATGACATGCCGGGTCAGGTGCACTACTAACTATGCTATCATGGCTCAATCCAACTCGCCGAAATTAATCAACACTATCTACTCTTACTCTGTAAGCCAAAGGAAGAAAATAAAATTGTAATTCGTTCGCAACAATATTTGCGTTAAATTATATGTAAATAATCATAGTTATAGGATGGTTTTAGCCGCGTCTTTTTGCTTCAAGGCCTTCTAATTTCTAAACGCATAGTTACAAAAGGTGTTATGAATGGTCGGTGACGTGCAAGTTCTTTTCACGATGTTATTTGTTTTTGATATTACGTACAGGCAGCGGTAACCACCTCTATAGTGTCAAAGTGTACGCTTGTAAGTATCAGCTCAGACGAAAACAAATGTAACATTGTCACCTTACTACCTACTTACTAAAAAGTTAAGTATAAATCAAAGTCTGTCTACACAAAGAGTAGCGAGTAGGTATTTTATAGCGGTTAATAAGGTCAAGAAGCAATTGTTTCTTGGAGAGATCAAATGATACCTAGGTACGTTATTATTCTATTGAGAGTTGAGACAAACGTTGATCTATGCAATTGCGAATAAAAGTTGAAGATAGTTTGTTTGTTTTAAAACATGGGTCAAGTAATGTAACTTACTGTAAGGAAATTCAAGTTGAGTTAGACACATCTAGAGATGACCTGTTAACGAGATTAGGTACTTATTTTTAGATTAGCTGCTGAAAGTAGTCTAAGATTTGCAACTGTATAAGTTGTCTAAGATAAACAGAACCAAGTGTTAGATATTGTCTGACAATTAAAAAGTGTTGATAGTGGTCTATAGTAGGTATTGGAAATTGTCCAAGATTTGCAATAAATAGTGTTGCTAACTTTATTTCTAAACAATATTTCAAAGGGCACGTCAAAACAAACGGCTTTTGAATCATAAATAAATTCTGTTTTTCCGGCAATGGCCGGCCTCAAGAACATTCTTAGTACCTACCTACCTATTTTTTTATCTGCCCAATGGATGTTGCATAAATTGAATTTTTATCTTGTTCCGGCCTTTTCAGTTGATTTTCTATTTAGTTACTTATTATTTTTTACGCGTGCGGGTTTTTTGTTTTTTTACAAGTTTGTCTTTGATGGTAATTTATTTTACACATTGATTTATATTATTTGAAAGTTTATTTAAAGGTTTTCTACCTTTTTATTGTTGAAAAAAAATTATTATAATAATTATTATTAGCCCTCACTGTACCCATTAAAAAAAATAACATTTTAAAATCTGTAATAATTTTCGTCTTCTTTAAGGTACCTACTAGGAAAATTATTTGGAAAATTATTATCCTAGGTCACCGAACTATTAAAAATTTTATGCTATGGCGCAAAATTTTGCATTTCAAATAGGTAATAGTCATAAATATGAATAATATGACAGTATAAAATATCCTAATAACTAGGTATAATAGTTTAATCATGTTGTGAATATGCATAGCACATACAGTCGCGTACACAATAAAAATATGTTACCATTACCTATGTCTAATCAACTTGTCCTTGTATTTCGATTCGATTCGATTTATTTTTCCAAAAGTTTGCGTACCTATCTCTAGGTATTTATCCATTTATTTGTCCTTATATGTTTTTTGTTTCTTTTGACGCTCTAGAATCACAAGATGCCTACCAATTACCACACAATTTAGCTGCAATCGTGTAAACAGAAATTATTGAGTTGGTTTGGGTAAATAAATACGCTAAACGTCGCCCCTCCCTCCCAAACTTCGGCCGTCTGCACATTTTCAGCTTGCGTTCATTCAAAAGGAAATTGTCAATTTTGCAACTCGAATTGCAACCTTAGTTCATAGGTACTCAATACGTACAAACAGTTACTATTCAATTACGTCATTCGCTCTTCGCACACTGAGCGTCAGTACAGTAGCGCTGCCGCCGTTGAAGCGTCAAGTCATATAGTAGAATAAAACAAGTATGGTATCTTCATACATACGCACCGACCGACACTATGAATACTTACGCCTCGGGGATTAAAATTACAGCGTTAAGACGTTTCTTTTTTTTTTGTTTTAAACTCTGTTATCCCTAAAAAGTTATTTTTCCTATATTTTGAGATAGTTTTTTCAGCGTTATGCGTATTAGTTTAAGGAAAAATAGGGGGCCGCCATTAGAATACCAGTTTTGACTTAAAACTGCATTCTCGGCCGGGGCCGACTTAAAAGTAAATGCAGACTGTTTTATATATTAAAATTCTATCAATTCCATTGGCATAATGGGAGAATTTGCAAAGTTTATAGGTAAATAAATATATTTTACGTTTAATCGCTAAATACCGGCCGGGGTGATATTACTTGAATCTCGAGAAATAAGGTACACGAAACAGGGGCCGACTTTAGAAATATTAAAGATCGTAATGTCGGCCAGCCTCGAAAGTCGAGCGCTGCTATGATTACTTATGTATTTCTTCATTGATTGTGTGTGTAGTAATTTTTAATTTACTAAATTAATATACTTATCATATTATTTTTATAGGAGGTACTCGTTAGCGATGTCGAAGATGATAACTTAAAAACCGGCCAAGTGCGAGTCAGACTCGCGCACGAAGGGTTCCGTACTTTATGACGTATTAAAAAAACTACTTACTAGATCTCGTTCAAACCAATTTTCGATGGAAGTTTGCATGGTAATAATGTACATCATATATTTTTTAGTTTTATCATTCTCTTATTTTAGAAGTTACAGGGGGGGACACATTTTACCACTCTGGAGGTGTCTCTCGCGTAAACTATTCAGTTTAGAAAAAAAAAGTATTAGAAACCTCAATATCGTTTTTGAAGACCTATCCATAGATACGCCACACGAATGGGTTTAAGGAAAAAAAAATTTTTTTGACAAAATTTATTGTTTTTTTTCTATATTTGTGAGAAAATCTTAATGCGGTTCACAGAATACATCTACTTACCAAGTTTCAACAGTATAGTTCTTATAGTTTCGGAAAAAAGTGGCTGTGACATACGGACGGACAGACAGACAGACATGACGAATCCATAAGGGTTCCGTTTTTTGCTATTTGGCTACGGAACCCTAAAAACGTCGGCTATGATCGGTGCCCAAAATGGTTTCATCTTCAATGTAGGTACTAAAAAGGGTTACCATATTTAGAAGTTGCTGCTAAAGAGTTTAATTGTCACCATTGCATTTTATTTAATGGTTTAGATTTAGATACCTACTCCAAAAAAAGATGCCTAGTATTATCCTGTTACTTATTTCATATATTATGTCATAGTTACTTATTATATTTTATTTTATTTTATTGTGATGTTTAATTTTGTTAAAATAATAGTAAATAACATTGTTAAATCGAAAATCGAAAATACTTATTATACTCTTGCGAAAATAAATCATATTAATAATATTTTTCATTGTCTTCATATAAAACACCCTGTACCCGGCCGACATTTGAGAAAAACGCGACCGACCATGGGCCGTGAATGACCGACGTTAGGGTTTTTTCGTTCTTGACGCATTTAAACCTTAATACTTTTTTCTTTTAGTAGACAATTCAATCTTATGCCTAATAAACATTAAGTAGTTTTTCAAGCTTTCTAAAACCGCATCACAAGCTATCCTTTCATTGCAACTGATGGGGCCAGAGCGAGGTAGGTAGGTAGGTAGGTAGGTAGGTAGGTAGCTAGGTAGGTAGGTATGTAGGTAGGTAGGTAGGTGGGTAGGTGGGTAGGTGGGTAGGTGGGTAGGTGGGTAGGTGGGTAGGTGGGTAGGTGGGTAGGTGGGTAGGTGGGTAGGTGGGTAGGTGGGTAGGTGGGTAGGTGGGTAGGTGGGTAGGTGGGTAGGTGGGTAGGTAGGTAGGTAGGTAGGTAGGTAGGTAGGTAGGTAGGTAGGTAGGTAGGTAGGTAGGTAGGTAGGTAGGTAGGTAGGTAGGTAGGTAGGTAGGTAGGTAGGTAGGTAGGTAGGTAGGTAGGTAGGTAGGTAGGTAGGTAGGTAGGTAGGTAGGTAGGTAGGTAGGTAGGTAGGTAGGTAGGTAGGTAGGTAGGTAGGTAGGTAGGTAGGTAGGTAGGTAGGTAGGTAGGTATATTATCTATGCTCGCGTAGTGCTCACGTCACGCACTGAAGTCACACATGGAAAACTTTCAGTGTGCATGTACTTGCTTTACCTATATCTATCTCCTAGCGTGTGTAATGAATAAATAAATAATCATGACTAACGCTTATCATTATCGCTGTTGTCAACGTAAACAATTACAGATTGTCTGATAGATAATAGTTATGTAATTTGGATAGCTTCATGCGAATTTCCGAATCGGAATTGCTTCTCTGTATGGAAAATTTGTATATTTTTCGATTCAAATGAAACAATGCTTCATCATCATCATCATCATCATCATCATCATCAGCTCACCCTATGTCCCCACTGCTGGGGCACGAGCCTTCCTTATGGATGGATAGGGAGAACAGACCATAAACCACCACGCGGGCCCAGTGCGGATTGGTGGTTGTTAAAAACTGCTAATGCAGCCAGGACCAACGGCTTTACGTGCCTTCCGAAGCACGGAGGAGCATGAGATGATAAATTTTGGTTGCTTAACCTCAGCACTCGCAGACCGGGCGCGTTCACCACTGCGCCAACGAGCTCCTCCCACTGCGCCATCAAGCTCTCAAACAATGCTTATTGTACCTAAATAGGTAGGTAGGCACAATTTTTTTATCAAGTGATAAACCGCACCGCTATCCTGGTGACAAGTTTTTCGGGCCACTGACTTTGTGGTGCTGATAGCAGCCGGGACCAACAACGCCTTGACCTTTAGAAGCACTCGAAAGTTTTTGATCACCCATCCGGGTATTGACCGTGAATAAAAATGCTCAACTTATGCGACTGACTGCAACGAATATCTGTACTCGCGGCTCGCGCATTTATCAGTGTCTAGTGCAAGTTTTATATGACGTTCTATTCGACCACGTTAATGAAAATCTCGATATGGATAAATTTGCGTCTCTTGGTGACAAACGAGGTAAGTTACAATATTGTTCCAAATAAATCAAACACGTCGATATGTTGTTCCGTTTTGGCGTGGCGATGTGTAAGACAAACAAATATTACACAATTTCGCATTTATAAGAAGTAGGTACCTTCCGACTATCTTCTTAGGGTGGAGGATTTTAGAGAACATTAACTGATGAGCTTTAAAGTTTTATAAAACTTGTTTCCTTAATATAAAATTAATTTCAGTAGTATTTTTTAAATTTTTCTTTATTCTATTTTTGTTAGAATTATTAAAATTTTACCAAACAAAAATTTTCAGTTCACAAAAAACTTAAGTACACCTAATGTAACTAGGTACCTACTTAGGTAAAGTAAAAAAAAATGATGAAGGTAATTTGTTTTGCTGTTTGTGATTCTTTTATTTCACGAAAAAAGTTTTATTGAAAGCAAAATTTATAGAGGTATTTATTTCACTAGTTTATACAATAGTCAGACTTAAAACACTTTTGTTTTGTATAAGCAATTACATGCTAACATTAACTAGGCATCTAAGTACCTACTCAATGTTTAAGTTTTCTTAACACTGTATAATTTTGTGCGTACATAATTCAATTCGAAAAACTTAAATCTTACTACTAGGTAATTCTAATAAGATTTTTAAGCATTTGGTATTCTAAAATTAATGGTAATTGAAAACTCGCAACTGCTCTATCTAGTATACAGGATATTATTTCAAGTTATTATTGTTAAAAATTTCTTAAATTAAATAACAATTACCCCTTCACAACAAAACAGTGTTTAAAGTTAACAAAAATGGCTAAATACGTGTTTAAAATATTGTGTCTCTGTCAGACAATATTAGCTAAAAACAGGATCTCTTTTAAGCATTGTCTAACTTCAGCCATTGTTTTGTAGTAAAGCAGTTATAGTCTACGACTTACCTTAGAACATAGGCGTCGACTTGCTCGCTCTGTGTGAAAGAGATTATTTCGCAGCGGACAATCTTGAGCACACTTTCCCATTGTTTCCTGGTAGAGAGGACAAATCATTCAATTGTATATACATATTATAGAATACATGGATACTTATCATCATATACCGATGATAAAGTATCCATGATTATTTTACATATAATTTTATGCAAATATTGTTGCAAACAAATGACAATTTGAAAAAAGACAGTGCTGAAAAAATTCCATGACCGTTGATGACGTAGTTGTCGAGAAAGTGTTGATTATTGTCGGTGAGTTGGATTGAGCCACAATAGCTTAGTTGGTAGTGCACCTGACCCGGCATGACATGCGGTGCGGGTTCGAATCCCGCTCATGGAATTTTTTCAACACTTTTGTCTTTTTTGACAAGTATCCAATTACTAAAACATTGTCTTGCTGGGTTTTGCCAGTAAATTATATCAAACGTACAGACTAATAAATTTTAAATAAAGCATAATCAATGACAATGAGACATATTTAATGACTCCATACAGAGCATTAAGCATACATTTTATGTGGCCAAGAAAAAACTGTTATTATTATGTTAAAAAAAAGACAAGTATAGTTTTCATTTTATTATTATTTAGCTAGATAAATTACTACTCTTTTTATTTGTCATGTGGTGTCTACCTTTAATTAGTTTTTTGTAATTACCTGTTGTTACTTTTATTTTATATATTATAGTGAATGTATTAGTACTTACAAAAACTGTTGGTAGGCCATTTAAAATAAATAAAAATAAAAATAAACCATTAATTATTGTTAGTAAAAAGATGCTACATGGGACCGCAGAAAATTTGAGCACTGATCTCAAAACTTCAGTATGAAGAAAATGGCACTAAATGAATGATGATGATGAATGACAATTAGGTGGATTCATTGTCTAATTGCAAGCATACATTACAGGATAACTTTGTCTTTATACTTTAGTTAGGCAATGTTAGCAGAAAGGTGCATTGCTCTTAGCATACAGAGGAGGTACATACAAAGTGGTAGAAGACTGGATGTGTAAAAATCAACAAGTTTGAATCACGCGGGGGTAACGTGGGCTGCCGCTGGTGCTGTCAGGCCAACCGCAGCACGTTGCCTATACCAACCCCGTGAAATTCGACAAACAGCTGATCCAGAATATTCCAAAACATAAACACAAGAGTAAAGACATTCAGAGCCCATCTCATTATCTAGGTATTCCTACTAATTGTGATAATAAGAAATTGAGAATAGAACACTTTGTTTTGCGGAAAGCCACCTCTTCAAATACATGGGACTAAATAAATAAAAATTTAATTTAGCACCTAAGTGCCTACCCACTATGGTTACAATACAATTAATTAAAGTTGCCGGTAACCTATCTCACTATAATGAAGTGCACATAATTCAATTGCAACGAATACGGGTGAAACACACTTACCGAGTAATTTTTCGTAGGTCCGCATTTTTGGCCGGCGTAAACCAAATTTCTATTAACTTTTCAACACCTTCAAAAAATTGCTCATTATTATCACTACTAGATATTATTTCCGTTCCAGCCATTGCTTTATTTTTCTTATTCTTTACTGTTTTGTATAGATTTATAGGTTTTTATTTTCCACTTAACCGTAACCACAACCACAACGTTCAAATGTCGGAAATTGACTGAAAGGAATCTGTCTGTGTGACTGAATGAAACAAAATTATTGGCAAAATGCAGGTGAAAGAGAACATGGAACTACAGACGTCTCTTTCTGACAGAACGAGCGAGTCGGCGCGGCGCGTTCGGAAGCGCCGCCGATGTGAGTGGACTGGGATTGCTGAAGCTGTGGGAATTTATTGAAGATTTTTCTTATCTATTGTGTCATTGGCTTCATATTTTAGCTCCTTGCCCTATTTTTTGCTACCAATTTCAATGATAAATTAATTACCCTGAACCTAAACATGTTTTAATCGTTATTATTCTAAGGTTTTAATACTTTGCATTATTGAAAAAGTAGATTTTGTTTTCAATTTATTTAATTTTATTTACAAAGCTATATTAAGCAATGTAAGCTACCTAGATTTGACTATGTAAGATTCCCAATTCAATAACATTATATCACAAAGAAATAACCTATTATATTGTGTTTATATGATAATTATTGGGAATCTATAATCAGTCTAGCTACCTAGTTTATTCCTTAGAAGGTATACTCATAATACCCAAGGGTTAATAAAACAGACATAAAATAAAAAAGTGAGGGTAAACTTTTGAGGTAACTTTATTGCATAGAATGAAGCTAATAGATCCTAGTATTTACATAATATATTCGATTATAGTAGACATACCAAAATTGAGGGTGCGAATTTTAATATAAAATGCTGGTAACATTCTAAGTTTTTTTTTTTCGTTGTGGAGATCCTTGTGGGAGGCCTTTGTGTTTGTCCAGCACAAATCCAGCAATGGATGTCTTATGGCTGAGATGATGATTCAAAGTTTAAAAGGTCATCTAGTTCTCACAGAATTTTTATAATAACATTGTTGATAAATTCCACATCTTAATGTACTAATAATTGATTATTTAAAAGGATAATAACAGCATCAGCATTCTGTGCTTAATAGTTACATAGAGCATCAGCAATCTCATTTGTACTAATTTGACTACAGATTGCTGTGTCAATTTGTTATACTCTTACATATACATATAAACTAGTTGGAATTCTATAAAAGGGCAAAAATAGGTATAAAATAAGAAGAAAATACAGCAATACAATTTACTGAGTAAAA
>OY720038.1:16625087-16645241 GCA_963082485.1 Eudonia mercurella | reverse complement strand
GTCCTGGGAGTCACAATAAGTTCTAATGCTAACAATTATACTTAATTTATAGTTACCTAGAAAACGTATTTACCGGTAATGATGGAAATACGTGACAACCATTTCCTGGACATATGATTTGTTACAAAAAAAGTATTTAAAGAGCACTCACCGTGACGTGCGCTGTGGTACATTTCGTGCAAGCGACTGAGGAGAGTGGTGTGCACCGGAACAGTAAGATACATTACGTAGATCTTTCAAGAAAGTAAATTTGACGTTAGCGCGATGGTAATGACGAATTTCTGTTACAAACTTTTGAAATTTCGTTTTGACTATTATGCAATTCTGAATTATAAACGCTATTTATTATGTTGTTTACGGTAAAATACAGATTACTAAACGTTTGAAAAAATCGGGTTTGGCGATCTTAATTATTGAAATATATATTTTGAAAGTTTTGTGCACATATATTTTCTTTAGATGGTAATGATGTTTTACTCAGTTTTAATTAAATTAGAAAATGAGTTTTTAGAAGACAAGGTTCGTAACTGTGTCACCTTACGTTAAATTATGTTTAAAACCTCGCTTAAACAAAAAAAGTAACTGAAAAATGAGATAGAATTTCTAATCAACTAGAAATAGTTTTTTTCCATGTTTCGCGAAATGACCCTGGGGCACGAGCCTTCCCTATGGATGGATAGGGAGAACGGGCCATAAACCACCACGCGGGCCCAGTGCGGATTGGTGGTTGTTAACGACTGCTAATCTAGCCGGGACCAACGGCTTAACGTGTCTTACGAAGCACGGAGGAGCTCGAGATAATAATTTTTGGTCACCCATCCGATGACCGGCCTTTGCGAATGTTGCTTAACCTCAGCACTCGCAGACCGGGCGCGTTAACCACTGTGCCATCGAGCTCCACCTACTTACTATTGAAACTATTAGATACGTGAAAAAAGACAGTGCTGAAAAAATTTCCACGAAGGGAATTCGCACCCCATGACATGCCGGGTCAGGTGCACTACCACACTATTTGCGTAAAATTATATGTATATGTAATCATAAATATAGCTTGCCTATTTCTTAACTGATCTTTCAATATTTGTAAAAATATTTAGATCGGATGTTGATGACGTAGTTGTCGACATTGAATAGGGCTTACAGAGTAATGGCTGATTTACACGTTTTAAGTTGTTAAGTAGGTAACTAAATTTAAACTTAATTTTATGTGGCTTATATTTAAGTATATGTCCATACGTATTTAAGTAATTAGTTTGCTTAGTTCACTCAAGATGGACGATCAACCACGTAATGAAGTCGTAAATTCTGTGCTAAATTTGTTATGAAGTCAAAGATGAAATAATTAGGGAAATAACCATACCCAAAAAACTGGGTGAGAAATTGAATAAATAGAAGAGATCAGTATGGCCAAGGATCAAATGCCACTTTGTTCGAGGAGCTAGCGAATGAAGATTTAATAACAAGTATATTTTAATGCGTCACGCATGGCAGAAGACTCTTTTATTTACTTGTTATCTAAAGTGGAAAACGTAATACAGAAAAAAGATACTGTAATGCGATGTGCATTAGATGCTAAATTAAAATTACATATTACAATATATTTTCTCAATACTGGCAATAGTTTTCGCAGTCTATCTCATTTTTGTAGAGTTTCTAAATCGAGTAAATATGTTTAATACAATAATCAATAATTTAATACGAACAATAAAATTGAACCCGAGCGCGTCGCTCACTACACTTCTGCATTTAACTAATATTGTGCCAGTCCAAACGTGTCAAGTGACAAGCCCCGCCCACCAATTTAACCGAAAAATAGACAAAATTCTAAATATCTTGTTTAGTTGTTAGCTAAATTTTAACTTGCAACTTGCTA
Source organism: Eudonia mercurella (assembly GCA_963082485.1). Lineage (NCBI taxonomy): Eukaryota > Metazoa > Arthropoda > Insecta > Lepidoptera > Crambidae > Eudonia > Eudonia mercurella. The sequence continues at coordinate 16,643,368 of OY720038.1, read as the reverse complement.
CTAAATTCTGTGTTTACATGCAATTATTCACTTAAAGTTAAGTTAAAATTTAGTTACCTACTTAACAAATTAATACGTGCCATAAGAGTAGATTAATTTCGGCGAGTTGGATTGAGCCATGATAGCATAGTTAAATTAAAGACCGAGATTGTGTTTGTTACGAGATTTGTTGAATTTTAATTTTTGTGTTATTAAACTTTACAAATTTATAAGTAAGTGTTTTATTTACAAGTTAGCAACTACTTATATATGAAAAAATACATAGGTATGTCTTCTAAAATAGGTATCAGGTACTTAATTATTATTTTTGCCGTAAAAGCTCGTCATTACCAAGCATTCCTAATCATTACCATCCTCAAAAAATCATTGCCATTAGCCTAACGTCATTACCATTTCTCTTATTATTTTTTGAGATCAAATATTATCTAAATTCTTGATTAAAAAAGAGTGCCTTTGTTAAGCAGATCTTACTTAATAGTACTTCTTTCGATTTTTGAAACTTTGCACGCATTTCAGATTAGTTTACAAAAAGGCTTCAAAATAAATCAGAAAAAATCCAAAACGCGAATCCACCCGGGTGTGTAAAATTAAGTTTTCGGCGAGAAAATGGTGTCCAATATAAAAGCAGGGCGGCATGCAAGAAATTATTTTATTAAGCGTGCATGTAATTTATTTAAAAATATTGATAACCTATCCGATATGAATGTGTTTGATTGTTCCATTATCATTCCATTATTATCATACCAAAATGTTCAGGACTTAATAGATCGTTTTGCCAATTAAAATATGGTAAGCTTGTCAATAAACTTGAAACTTTTTCGTAAATGTATAGCTAAAACTATAAGTCTATTTATAATTATTCGTTTGTTAACATATTTTGAGGAGATGAGTGGCAGATACGAAAGGAGAATTAACCCTCAGAACAATAACTAAAGCCATAGAAACCGGACTAAAATGGCAAAACACAAATACATCAATTCGTACTATATTTACTTACTATTGAACCTAGGTGATTTATTGGAAAGAGATAGATTGACCATTTTCTGTCGTAATTTCAAAGGTTGTCAAAAGAAATTAGGAAATTAAGACGTGATATTTGCTTAGACCATATTGGTTATATGGTCTAAGCATATTTGAGATAATTTTATCGACTTTATTATCTATATAGATAAAGGAAAACAACAACATAGTATTTGTTTTGTTTTCACTATATTTATTAAAAATACATTTTAAATTGACAATTAATAGACAATAATAGAACCCAAACAATCAACAAACTCATTGAAAAGAAACAATATTAATGAATCTACTCGCATTGAGTTTGTAGCTGCAAGACATGAAACATGTTTACGTGATTTCCTAGCTCCGCACGTACAAATCCGTAGGTACACGTATTTACCTCTCTAATCCACGAAATCTGGAGCAGAACTTAACTCTTTCGTTAGTAAATAACTGACACAAAATTGTGTAATTAGGCAGGAGGTACTCACTCACCGTTCTTGTTCGGTAGGTAAAGTAAAGAAAGAAAATTCTGGATGGACAAGCTGCTATTAAGACATTCATAAACACTGCAATATCTCTTGTTTTTTTTTGTAACCATCGTTGACCTTGACTTACGTTTAACAAATTACAATCTATGTGCGAGCGGCAGCGGCGCCGGAACAGCGACGAAACACGCAGGCGCGCGCGGCATTATGTACGGCTCAGCCGCGACTGGCGCATCATTAGCATCAATAAACTTTGTCAGTGTGTGCGTGCGACGATGCGTACGGACGGGTTGGCTCGGCTGCGCTCGCATACAAGCCGCGCTCGGTGTGTATGTATGAAGATGACCTACTTGTTTCATTCTACTATGTAGGAAATCTCATGTACATGCGCTCCGTCCGACGACCGCCGATTGTGCCGCCGCGCTACTTGCACACCGCTGAACTCCGTTCCACAAACACACTAACTATTATTCTTTTCAACCGATATTCATCACATCAGCGGAACGAACAACACAGTCGCCGACGACGCACTATCTAAAGACCCCAGTACACAATGGCGTATGCTGGCCCACTACAGGCCATCGCCATTGTATACAGGGGGCAATGGTATACAGTGGCGGAAAATTGGCCATGATGGCGCGCAATCGGGCAGTTGTCGGTTTTTTGGGCACACTTCAAAAGAATCGTGGCGTAGCATGGCCTGTGGTGGTGTTCACACAATGGCCCATTGTTTAGTTCGTTACCGACCGCAGGCCGGGTAGTGTTTTACCAGTGTTGGAATAGTACACCAAGTGAAGTTCAATTGATATTCAATAATATAATATAATATAATTTAATTACCAATCGATCAATTTAACTTCACATTTTTCATTCTAGCTGTATTTATATTCTTCATTAATTTGTTAGTCTTGATTTATTTTTAAATTTATCAAACGCCTATGATTTTACGAAAGTAAACTTTGCTCTTATTAAATCACCAGCCTACTCTGTACAGATATTAGTGTGCGTGCGTATTCGTAGCCATGCGTCGTTGTCATACCACTGCCACGCGCCGCTCGCTCGCTATCATAAAGAAACTTGAAACTCGCAGTTTTGCGTCCGCGCTGCACCCCCTTAACAACGCGATTTTTTTCCCCAACAGTCAATCCAATTCGAGAAGAGGTTCTTCTTAGCCAACAACGAGACATCGCTTGTGTATACGCCAGAATCTTAGGCCAGAATGGGTAGCAGATCCGTTAAGTACTTAACTAGATTGTATAAGTTAGACCCCTTTGACTTTCATGAGCTTACAAAAAAATTGACAATGACAGTGACAGTAGTCGTCTCGTCTCGTTTGTTGAGTTGTCGACGATTTTAGCAGTAGGTACCTATTAAAAAAAACTAAAAAAAATATAATTGATTCTATTTAATGTTTTTTGTGCTGGTTACGATTAAGATAGTATCTATTTGCATATAAAGTGATTTAGTGTACTATTAGTGAAAAATATGTCTAACAAGAGCTATGAATATAAGGTAAATTTCATTGTCAGCCCTATTTCAATGTCTTAGAAAAATTGGTGGTATTCATGGACTGTTTGTAAATATTTCAGAATCTTGAGAACATACCAGTGGAGAAACTTACATTATCAGTCAAAAATTCTGGTGTTGTTCAGGAAATTAAAGCCCTAGTAAGTACTAATGTCTAGAATTTCATTTACCCTTACATATTTAATTTATGCTTATTTTTGTTAAAAAAGCAAACTAATTTAAGTCATAACTTCTGTTTTACATTATACTAGATGGTTTGTTCATTAACCTAATTTATAAAATAAAATAAAATCATAGGTACCTACTATCAAATATTGCACAAGATTTTAACACATTCACTATCTCACAAATGGAAACATGAATTAAAAAATATATTTTTTAATATTTATATTTATTCACTAAGTGCTAATTGCTACAAGAATTGTCATACATATTAAACCATTTAGTTTAGTCTGAACAGACTTTTGTATGTTGTTGTAAATCTATATATAGATGTAACCTAATATAATACTTTTTTTATAATATTTTTAGGGCCAAGAGGGGCCTTTGCCGGGCCAAGTGGGTGCTTTTCTAATAACTTTAACTTGATGTTGTCACTACCAATCAGTTTCAGATTGAGTTGTTAATTATGATGAAAAGTTTTGTATAACTACAATAGGCACTCAACGTCTTGTATATTTTATGTTAAACTTGAAACATGTAAAAAGAATTTGTTTATAACTATTTGCTGCCAAAATATAATAAATAAAGTACAAACAAAGTTTTCGGCCACATGTGAACCGTAAGTACCATATCCTCTTGAGCGTTGATTGACCGATAACAATTAAAATTCTATTGTGTGTATTCACGCAGCGAGTGCATAAAGAAAATATATTGACATATCTAAATCTGAATATTTAGATTATAATGACTGGCTTTTTAAAATAAACTTTTCTGGAGGCTTTATTCAAATGATATGTATGTAAATTTTAAGTATTGCTGCGTCCAGTGTAACATTACCACCTATGTAATAAAATATATATACATTTTTAAGTATAGAGAAAAGTAATTAATTGTTATTGTTTAGTAAATTATGTACTAGATAAAGGATCCGGAACAAAAAATGCATCTCAAAAGTGGTCCTCTTTGCTCATACCTGTACATTTAAATTTTGTATAACATAATCTGAAAATAACATTAGATACCATCAACAACTTTAGCTTACTATGAACCTTGAGATTTACTCAAAAAGACTAAATTAAGGTTGTAAAATATTTGTACTTAATATTTACTGTCATCGCCACAAACGTCATTGTGGCTCCGTGGCCCCGAAGTCGCCGATAGTGTTTCAAGTGCTTATCGGGTATCTATAGTATAATAGTACATAATTGATTGAAGTTGTTTTTCCAAGTTTTTTAAAATTATATAAAATTAAACAATGACAATACCCCTGTATATATAATATAACAAATCCCAGCCAAACAGATGTCATAACTACAATGGCCATCGTTATGATTCTGATTGCATGTATGCTTTATTGTAAATTTGTACACAATGATGTTATAATTTATCAATTTAGCAACAGCACCATTTTTAAACCATTCACTAACATTTTTGTACCAATAGGTAGGTATTATGTTTTATTTTCAAATGGAGCACACAAATTTTATAGTAGTCATTTCTGTTTAATTAGCCTATATTGTTTCCCACTGCTGAGCAAAGGCCCACAGATCATTGGCCACCTCATACCACTCCGGCTCATCATCATCATCAGTAGTCATATAGTATATATTTAATTTATATTTTATGTATAGGCTTTCTTTTTCATTCTACAAACTACAAACTCACATTCTATCTTTTTTAATTTTTCATTACTTAGGAGGATACAATCCGTGCAGCCTTAATAAAATAACAGTCGAATTTCGACCACTGGGCGACCACTAGTAATTATAAAGCCATTAACTCCATATTTTTCTGTAGTAGCATTTATCTTAAGTTACAGATTTTTTTTATAAAATTTATTTAATAAAAAAACCTACATAAAAATGTACTTACATAAAAATACTTACTTACAGAAAAATATGGAGTTAATAATGTTACATAATTCTGTGAATAAAGACAATTTTTATTTTGTTTTATTTACAATAATTATAAAGCCATTAACTTAATATTTTTCTGTATATATTTTAAGTGTTAGTAAGATTTATTTAAAATTCTGTTGTAAGTGTGGAGTTTTATTTATACATAGCCTCAAAAAACGTCATTATCTTTTGATGCAGGATCCTTACTGGGTGGAAAATAGGCAGTTTACATTATATGAGAGGCCTCCATCAGGCAGCACAATGGTTCTGGGAGCTGTTGACGCATGGAAAACCAAAGCAGAGGCATACCTGGCAGACCTTAAGTGGCTCCTCAGTTTGCAGCATCATAAGTAAGTCTTATTTAACCAGTCCAGTCCACGTATAGCGGTTAGCTAATTTACCGGTAAAAATGCCACCCAGATAACAATACCAAGCATACCGGTATTTTTTTAAACCGGTATCTTTATTTGACAGAATTAACTAGCGGCCCGCTCGCGACTTCGACCGCTTGAGTACCGGGTCCAATTCTATGCATGTATTATACATATAAACCTTCCTCTTGAATCAGTCTATCTATTAAAAAAACCGCATCAAAATCCGTTGCGTAGTTTTAAAGATCTAAGCATACATACATAGGGACAGACAGACAGCGGGAAGCGACTTTGTTCTATTCTATGTAGTGATTTATACCAATTTTTAACGGTATTCAAAGCCCTGCTAATAATAAGCTTGTAATTTAAACTAGCAACTGTTAAAACAATACTTTTTATATAGAAATTGAAAATGGCAAACTATGACGACACTATTGTGTTTCGTCAATTGAGTGTTTCTTAAAAACTTTTTAGGTTACAGGAATTAATGCTTACGCCAAATAAAAAATAGGTAAATGTTTTAAAGAACTGTTATGTGATGTCATTTATGCGTTTTAATGTTCTGGAATTAATGATTGTTTTTGTCAACTGAGGAGCTCAATGGCGCAGTGGTAAACGAGCCAGGTCTGCGAGTGCTAAGATCGAAGAGATTTAATAGACTATTTCATACAATAACTTTGAGTTGGGGCGCTAGTAACGCCATCTTACGTTGAAAGCAAAACAGTGTATTAAAATCAATTAGAATAAGTTTTAGCTACCACACTGTAGGTATCGCTCTGCAGTAGAAATGTTCCGTTATGATATTTGTTCATAAATATATATTTAAAAAAATGACGTATCGATAATTTTGATAAAGGTTAACCAAAATCAGTATAAAAAATATTGGGTCTTTACCTATGAAATTGACGACTTTTTCTCACACATTATTATTAATGTATTACTTTACTTAAGTGTATTACTTTCAAAACTCGATACCATTTGTAAATATGTTTATATACATTTAATTAAGACTATATTATTTAGGCTTTAGCAATAATAATTATTTTTATTTGGTATCTATATGGCCCAATTTTCTTTAAATAATAATTTAAAAAAAATCCGTATTGGCCCTTTAAGTTTAATATAAGTAGTAATATTCTGATTCAATGAATAAGTATAGAAAATTAATGGAAAATAAAAATAAATATTTGATGTGTTGTGGTCATGAAGCTATTACAAAATAATAAAATAAAAAAACATAACATCGGAGGAATCGGATTAAAAGATAAAAAAGAAATAAAATTATAATAATAATAATTCAACTATAGGAGTAAGGGTTCGGAAGGGATGATGATGTTGTCAACTTTCCTATTATTATTGTATTGCAGGTTCTGGAGTACAATACTGTACCACCCGCAATGTATGGACGCCCTGGTCTCTTGGCTGCAAGACGCCAGCCCCCCTTACTTACCGCCACACGAGATTCGGGAGGTGCACAAGCTGTATACCGAAATGAGGAGGCTCGTACTCATCGTCTTTAGCCGACTGGCCACTAACAAAGAAAGTAAGGTAATCAACGTGTTTCAAGTTTCTTATACATATTATGTACTGTTTTTTATATTTGTTTTTGTCCTTTATAAAAGACTAGCAGACCCGGCGGACTCCGTACCGCTTTGACAGTTTCCGTCATTGAGTTAAATATATATCAATGGTTTCCATGACAACAAAAAAAACAAATAATTTTGTATTGGAAAATTAAATTGTCGTTTTTAGTTTTTTTTTATTTTTTTTTAAAGTATAGCCTAAATGTTACTCAACGCTGAAGTAGCATTCTAATGGTGAAAGGTTCTGATACTGTGTGAGTGTAGTGTGTCGTGAGCAATTTCCGAGTGAATAGTGTCTAAGAAACCAGTGGTACGGGCGTCGAGCGCAAAAAACGACTAATGTAGAGGGTAGATCGTTTTGTCTGTCACAAAAACCCACCCGCAATAACTTCAGTAGGTAATTCCGTTAACATGACGCATGCAACTGTGCCCGAAATATACTCACAAATAATTAACACATTAATTAATGCTAAGAATTCCGTTAATTTTTTTTTTCGTCATCTTCTCATACATTATAATGATCGTTTTTACAACTGTAACAATTCTACACAGCTTTAATATTTTTTACATAAAGTTACACTACTTATTTCTATTTCTTAAATTAGCAGTTTTAACCACTTTTTTAATATACTCTTGCAAATCTTTTCTATATTTCTTACTTTTAATCAAAGCACTGACTGTCTTTACATTGACGAGACCCTATATTCTATGCGCCTATGACTTGGCGGAGGGAGGCGGAGGGAGGATTTCAGTTGAGCGTTAATGGGGCAATCGAATAACAAATGTTTTATGGTCTCGTCATTGGTGTTGCATTCGCACAGCGGGCTCTCTTTGCACTTGAATCTATGCAGATATTCGGAGAACCTGCCGAGTCCAGTCAGTGCTTGTGTAGTGTGGTTATTATAACTTATCTTCCTGACGATGGTGTAGGCTTCCCTGGCATCTGAGAAGAAGATCTTGGTTGTGTCAGCTGTGTTTTGTGATCGGTACCTATCGTTCCATGTGGCAAGAGATGTTTGACGAATGCATCTCTTGACATCCCGTTAATAATACAAGTAACCGACTCTGTGGTCTAGTGGCTAAGACCACCGGTTTAGACCCAGAGGTCCCGGGTTCGATTCCCAGCGGGGGGTACATGTTTGTGTACTCGGTTTGGTTACCACCATCTTATCTAAATATGTCGCCATAACATCAATGTTTGTAGTATTGTTGTATTCCGGCAGCTAGAGATAAGATAGCCAGTGCGTCACTAGTTGAGGTTCCCGGATGAAGTGCGCTTCCATCATTGGCCTCATCATCACTTATCATCAGGTGAGATCGAGGCACTGTGATTACCCGTCAGATAAAAAAAAATAAAAAACCATTATATTTAAAAAAACACATACCTAATATAAATTATCTATGCCCCTTACAGTCAGAATGGATGAGCAAAGAGTACATGGCGGAGGTATTATACGACAACTTCATTTTCACCGTGCCCACTGTGTGGGACCTTTGCCTGGTGTACGGCGGTGACAACGCGCGCCACGTGTCCCGCCTGCTCGCGAGCGTGTTCGCGATACAGCCGCGATACGAGACGGACGTGGCGGCTGCGGTCGCTTTTGTTAAAGAGGTATACTTATACAGTTTGAACTTTTGCGTTTCAGTTTAAAGAAAAAACTAGGTACCTATAGAATTTTGGTACTTAGAATTTAATTTTTTTTTTCCATTTTTTGAAGATCTGTCAGCATTTCTTCTTGCGTGATGTTTGAAGAGGATTAAAGACGTTACGAATTGAATTTGCACGAGAAAATGTTGCTCAAATTTTTTCTCTCACTCACTTTGTAATTTCTATTGCAACTCAAAACCAAAAATAATAGTAAAAAAATATTTATTGCCTGATTCCTTGCATTGTAGCCTAAAAAGTTTTTTTAGGGTTTTTTTACCCTATACTTGACAGAGATTTTTTTGTGGAATTATATATATTTTTTGTATAAAAAACTACTCGAAATTTTTTGTATGACAAAAATAGGGTTAAAAGTTTTTTATCGCTTTGCATTTATTATACTGCGTATTTACATTTTGTTTTCAACATAAATATGTTTTAATGTTTAATAAATGTTTTATAACATATTTAGGTTAAAAATTAAATGCAAATACATACATATAAAATTGATTTCCATATTTTTTTTCCTGGAAAACATAACTAAACACCATTACTTCCAGGCTTTCAAATACATAATACTACAAGTGAATAAAGATTACGATAGCGAACAGCCACCCAACTTACCGGAGACCTTCAAAGGGTTCGGTGAGATCCGAAGGCCGTCCAACTCTAAAGGTCAGGAAAAGCTGACCTTCGACTGCCTCAGGGACCTAGTCATCCACCTGCTGGACACCGCCATGACGGTCAGGCTTTTCGTGGAGGTATACCCAAAGAGCGTGACTATTTTAAAGAAGACCCACTTTATTATTAGGTGAGTGCGTTATCGGCTTCTTGTGACATCACATGTTTTTTTTATGTATTGCGGGTAAGCAGTGCCTTCATCTCACCTGATGTTAAGTGATAAGGAGGCCAATACTGGAAGCGCACTTCACTCGATATCCTCAAACTACTGAGGCTGAGGAACATAACGATGCTACAAACATTGATGTTACGGCGACATTTAGATAAGATGGTGGCAGCTAGCCAGGCGGACAAACAAGCCTTACCACTAACTAAACGGAATACACAAACATGTACCCCCCGCTGGGAATCGAACCCGAGACTTCTGGGTCTGAGACCAGTGCTTTTAACCACTAGACCACAGAGGCGGTTAAAATTATTAATAATTACCAAGCATATAATTTATCATTGTATAAAATATCTTGTCTAAAAAAGATCTAAAGGGTTCTAAGACAGTTTCTCTGTATCTCTTAGCGTCCCGTCACTCATATAAATTGTCACAGTGTATTATGTGCTATTCATCATCATCAGCTCATTTATGTCCCCACTGCTGGGGCACGAGCCTTCCCTATGGATGGATTGGGAGAACGGGCCATAAACCACCACGCGGGCCCAGTGCGGTGCGGTGTTGTTAACGACTGCTAATGCAGCCGGGACCAACGGCTTTACGTGCCTTCCGAAGCACGGAGGAGCTCGAGTTGATACATTTTTGGTCACCCATCCGATGACCGGCCTTTGCGAAAGTTGCTTAACCTCAGCACTCGCAGACCGGCCGCGTTAACCACTGCGCCATCGAGCTCCTCGTACAAGATATTTTACGTGATTGCGCTACGAATAGAACTATTTTGTTATACATAATAATATTCTCGTCTGTATATCTGTGTCAATACTAATTTCAAAATCATCGGTAACGTAAAAAATCGCTCCCCTGAAAAATAATGATTTTCCTTTATTATGTATTAAAATATTCAAATGAAACAACAGTTTGTTTTATTTCTAGTATAGTCCAACTGTACGAGTACGGCATCCCGCTGCTGTACGAGAAGCTGGAGGAAGTTGGAGACCGTAACAGCATTTTGTACACCGAGGTAATCATAGTGTTCTGTATGTATAAGAATTGTTGTTTTTATATTTTTTTAAAAGGAGGCAAACGAACAGGCCGGTCACCTGATGGAAAGTAATCGCCGCCGCCCATGGACCCCCGCAAAACCAAAGTAATCGCAGATGCGTTGCCGGCCTTGAGCCAGGAGTTGGATTGTGAGGAGGGAGTAGGAATTGGGAGGGGGGAGGGGTGAGAGATGGGCCTCCGGTACTTTCACTCACCGGTCGAAACAACAGCAACGAGTGCCATTGTTTCACGCCAATATTCTGTGGTCGGGTGGTACTACGCCGGGCGAGCCGGCCCATTTCGTGCTGCAACGCAGCGTAGAGCCACGCTGCGTTGCAGCACGAAATGGGCCGGCTCTCAGACTGTGTCACTCATTTAGCACCACCCAGGGATCACGTGTAGGGTCTCAAGGGTAAACCAACCGACGCGAGTAACTTTAACCCCTAAAGTGTTTAAAAAAGTAAATAAAAAATATACTTAAGTATAAAAGTAAGTAAGTACTTAAGTAAAATATACAAGAAATAATGTACTTTAGATTTTTTTAGCGTGAAAGTGAAGAGATGGCATCTGAAATCTGAAATTATCAGTATTTTTTTTCTAAATTTGTGATTTTGACTAATAGTAAAAAGTAAGTAAAAAGCCTATAACTGTCCCAATGCTAATTAAGTAAATAAATTTGTGTTTTTTCTTGTACCTATTAATGTTTTTTTTTTGTTAAAGTTATTTTGTTAGTACGTTTTTTACTTCATATCGGCACTATAGATCCATAACATAAGTAAAATAAATGTTCAAATAATTTTTGACGCAAATTTTGTTGCTAACAAATTACAAAAACACAAATGTTGAAAAAATTTCCACGAGCAGGATTTGAACCTGAATAAGTAAAATAGTTATAAGCACTGCACTATTTAATTGACTGTTTGTTGCCAAAATAATAAATAAATAAAAATAATAAATTGAATTTCTTTTCTTTCCTTCTACCTGACAATAAGTTAATAAGTACAATAATATGGTAATTGCGGCAGGTCGAGCGGCATATCGACGCGGCGCGCGCCGAGCTCATCGACACATTCCGGGAGGCGCTCGCCGTGCACAAGGCGGCCGTCTTCAGCGGCGAGTGAGTACCGCCACGGACACTAGCTAATCGGAATACTGTTCTTCTTGGCGGGAAAGTGAAGAGTCATGTCTGCGGTTTTGTTTTCTGCAGTTTCAGCAATATCTGGACAATCTAGACGAGTCTTGTCGCAATTTTGGTTTGGTAATAAGTGCCTCTAAAACTCAGGTCCTTAAACAACCGGACAGAGGTAGACCTGCGAGCAGTGATGAACTTACACTAAACGGTAAGAAGCTAGAGGAGGTGCAATCTTTTCTACCGAATGGCGCTTGAGGGGTTAAGCTCCCGAGGTACCCCTCGGGTGCTTAATAAGTAGTGACAACCGTCTAGAATCCGAAATCTTGACACGCATTGCTGGAGCTGCTGCAGCCTTTGGAAAACTACTTCAAAGAGTTTGGAAGGATCGAAGGATTGATATGATCTGAAACTACAAACAAAAATGCTCGTGTTTAAACCAATTATTCTATCTCTTTTGCTTTATGCGTCAGAGATATGATGCATTTATAGAGGTGATATTCGACGCCTCGACACATTCCATCTGAATTGCCTCCGGGCTATCCTACGTGTCAGTTGGGAGGATCGTATTCCTAACACCGAAATCTTACGTCGAACAAAAATTAAAAAAAAAGAAAAAAATACAGTCGAATTGAGAACCTCCTCCTTTTTTTGAAGTCGGTTAAAAAATGAGCGGCATGGAGTGGCTTAGGTGGTGTGGGCACGTGGTGCGAATGGATTCTTCGAGGCTGCCGAAAGCTGTTTTCTATTCCCAGCTAAGTTGTGGAAAACGTAAAGCTACCGGTGGTCAGGGCTGCAGAGTGAGGAACCTTCTGACAATACGTGCCGTGTCAGGGAGTACTGCTTTCTGAATCTGACCCTTGATCCAACCATCAAGCGAGAGCCTCTTAAGGTGTTGGTCGAGACTCTTTCGCTATCAGACCGTTCGCTGAAACGACTATCGGGACAATGATCGTCGAATCAACATTCCACATGGCGGTCACCTCCTGAGCCAAGTCAAGGTACTTGCTGAGTTTGTCCTTCTCAACTTTCACGAGGTTCTCGTCATGCGGGATGGTGATGTCAACAAGCACCGCCACGATATCAGGCTTATCGGCAACAATAGTTGTCTCATTCTCTCTCGTCGGCTTCCTTGTGCGGAATCACCGCACCGGTTAAGGCGAAGGGTAAGGCACACTAGCGCCACCAATTGATAATTTGACAATTACTAACGGACCGGATCTTTTTTTAAACATTGCGTACCGTCCGATAACAGGAAAGCATTCATAGTATTTATTTAATAATTGTGCACTACTTTTTGTTGCGTGGTTTATTTACAAAACGGGCTATCGCATTTATTCACAAACAATGGACACTGTTGGTGTTAGCGAATGAATACAAAAACAAACCTAAAAGTAGTGCACAATTATTAAATAATAGATGTTTGCCTAGTGGCGGAAGGTCCGCAATGTTTGAAAAAAAAATCCAGTTTAGCAGTTATCAAATTAAATCCATTAGCGGCGCTAGTGTGTCTTACCCTTCGCCTTAACAGTCTCCCTCAATGCCTCTGCCCATGACAACGTATCGCACCGTAAAAGGTACGCGTCAGTCTCCGACGACAACGTTTTGAGCACTTCGTTTTGATCGCTGCCATGCTGCTGCGGATTTGTTAAAATAAATTATATATTCTTCACAACATTTTTTGGTTAGGCTTTATGTATGTTAACTATTGGTTGAAATTAGTCTACAAAAAGTTATTATTTTTGACAGCAGGCCACTTAAAACAAAATGTCAAATATTTTAATAAATTTTGAATATTATGCCGGTAAAAGATACAATGTCGCTTAAATTTTACAGTTTTGGGGGTTAGGTTGCTATACCACATACTTGCATTGTGCATTGTAAAAGTTTCAAATTCCGTTATTAGGCAAGTTCGCCATGAAAATGTTTTTTAGAAAAACCATTCAAAAATTGGTAGCCTATGAAAAAATAAAAAATAAAACCCAATAAAGGTAGGGACCACTCCCTATGTCTATGCCAGTAAGCCTGACATCACTAGAGGAATGTTCATCATATCGTACCTTCCACCAGGAACAACGTAGCCAGTCACGTGGAGGAGTACCTGGCGCTGATGCTGGACGCGCTGTCGGAGAAGCTGCTCGTCCGCGACTACCACGCCGCCTACCCCGTACACGAGGACATCGACATGCTGCGGCAGGCTTACCCCGACATGTATCCTTAACAATTCATCATCGTAATTTTTTAGGGTTCCGTATCCAAAGGGTAAAACGGGACCCTATTACTAAGACTCCGCCGTCCGTCCGTCTGTCTGTCTGTCTGTCCGTCTGTCACCAGGCTGTATCTCATAAACCGTAATTTAAAACAGTAAATCCTTAATAACGCCACAGTGATCCCGTTAAGACTGACTTCATTTTACAAGCAATATACTCGAACATCGATGAACCAGTACCAGAGAGCGTACTTGCAAGCGAGCACCTTACCAACGGCCATGTTGAAACCATAGACAGTGCAGCCATAGACAACCCGGGACCGACCGGAGACAACGAAATACCGGACAGTGTGAAAGAGGAATCTCTGATTAGCGAAGTGAAGGATATCCTGCCACACCTGGGAAGTGGTTACATATTGAAATGTTTGCAGCATTATGGCTTTAATTCTGCGAGAGTTATAAATAGTATATTAGAAGATAATTTAGCTGAACCTTTGAAAGGTGAGTTACAGATAGTCCAGTTAAATGTGTCGTTATATTTTTGATTTCAGAAATAATGTTGAGTTCGGTTCTACTTGCCTTTATATTATATAAGCCACTTTATTCTGACGTTTCGAACCCTTCGTAGGGTTCATCAGAGAGACAGGTAGTGTCACTGTGTAACTTATAAAATGAGAATAATTATTTCGAAACAAAAAGTGTAAATTGAATAGCCTAGAAAGAAATAGTGTATCCTTGGTAGCCAAACAGGCGATACTCGGGTTGAATACGAGAAATCTCCATAGCTGATCACCGTGATCTGATTAGATTTTTGAAAGAATTAACAGACCTATTAATGTTTTCATTTATTTATCTAATATCTTTAAACGAGCAATTCTTGTATATATGTTCATATATGATCTGAATCTCGGAAACGGCTCCAACGATTTTCATGAAATGTAATATGCAGGAGGTTTCGGGGGCGATAAATCGATCTAGCTAGGTTTCATTTTTAGAAAACATTGTTTTATCCGTAAAAAAAATACCGAGCAAAACTCGGTCGTCCAGGTACTTTTAATTATTTACGTTAATAATAATTTTTAAAACAAAATGTGGAACATTCCTTACAAATGTATTAGATTTCTGAAAACATTAACATTCGGCTACTCGTACTATTAATGTGTTAACGGCACATTAAATAAATCAATTTCATTAATTTTACCACCGTACTCGTAAACGGGTGCCGCCTATTGTGGAGGCTGGTCTGCTATCGCACACTTGTCTCATTATTGTCTTGTCTTTTTATTTAAAAAAAAAATGTTTTCTAAAGTTTATGCGAACACTACACATTGAAATGAAACAACTTTTACGGATACACTTGCGTTTATTTTACACATTACTCTTTAATGTTTAACCTGACGTTTCGAACCCTTTGCAGGGTCCGTGGTCACAGAGAGACTGAGGTGTTGGTCGTCTTATAAATAGTAAAAAATATCCTAATTTCAATAGAGAAGATGGTTGGAATCTACCACCAGCCTGGGATCTTATCATACAAAATGTTAAATCCCAGCCCCAACACCATACTGCCAGACCAAAAGATACTGTAAGCTCTTTCTGCGTAAAACGGAACGCACCTGATTAAATTTAAATAAGTGTATACACAAGCTACTAACTAATTATAAGACGACCAACACCTCAGTCTCCATGTGCCCACGGACCCTGCAAAGGGTTCGAAACGAGTAAATCCATAAAAGTTGTTTCATATTTAAAATTTAAAATTTAAATTTTAACTTTGGTTTCTTTAAACAATTTTTGACTTTTACCAGTTCCGTAAGACATTTTTGGAAATCGAAACTTCGATGTTGTTATTTCTTTAATTTCTCTTTTACATACTTTTTACATCGCCAGCTTCGTTCGCCGCACGTTTACAACAGACTATATTCACCTGCAGGCTTAGACCAAAACATGCCGATCATACCGGAAGACCCGGTGGACAAGAGCTACCTAGAAACCGGCATCCAGCGCCTGAACGTGTTCGACGGCGACGAGTTCGACATCATGACGCGCGACGACGTGCCGCTGGCGCGCCTGCACGCCGGCAAGCGCCGCGCGCCCTACAGGGACCTGGCGCACATGCTGGACGATAAGACCGCCGTAAAGAAGGCCGCCGATATCTATAGCAAATACAAGTTAGTATATTTCGTCCTTCTGCTTCTGCGTCGGGTCGTTACGTTCCCTAAAATATGGTTGAGCGAAGCGATGGCTGATCCATATGTCATACTCGTGAACGGGTGCCGCCTGTGGAGGCTGGTCTGCTCTTGCATACTTCTCTTATTTTTAGTATTATTCACTATAGTTTGACTTTGTTCTTCTAAAACATCTTTTGACTTTTACTAGAATGCTGTAGTGGTACTGTATGACATTGTGGAAATTGAAACTTTTACCTGATGTAAATTTGTTAACCTAGAATTTTTATTTTTTGTTTTTTTTTTACATGTTGTGGTTGTCTTCTACAAGTATGTTTTGTGTTTATTTGTAATGGAAAGTGTCCTGCTATGATCGGGCATTTTCCAAAATTTTTGACGCTGTAAGGGAGAAAAGATCTGGACACTTGCTGAGTTTCTTGCCGGTTCTTCTCAGTACAAGATCTCCCGCCCAGAGTAGACTTACGAACCGATGGCATAGTGACATTCATAAGAGCTACTTGTAGCCTAAACTGAATAAAATGATTTTGAATTTTGAATTTTGCTGGTTTAAAACCTTTCGATACGTCTCTATCTTTGGCTGTCTCACACCGATCTCTTTTGGATCGTCTAAATTAATAATTCCGCGGATCCCTGTCAAAGATTGATTTAGGAAAAGAAAATGAGCCTTATGTATATTAAAAAAGCACTTTTATTGGTAGTTTCACTTGACGTGACGACGATGATGCGTCATCGTCACTGCGAGTACGTGGCTTAGCCGAGAAATGATGAGTTTTAATTCATTAATTGCGGACCCCCCATACATATGCTATGGACCCCTGAGGAGTCCGTGGACCCCACTTTAAGAAACCCTGCTCTTTAGGCCATGCGCTAAAGTAGTGACGGCTATGTGCTAACCTGTCGTTCGCTTATACTATTGCACAAAACAGGCGCGCAAGCGTGCACCCGCGCAAATTTTAGCAGACCCTCAAAAACTAATTTCAGCTGGGCTCAAGCCTTTCCACATGAGTAGATCGTAGTCAATCGCCAGAGAAGCCAAAGAAACTGGCATAGCACGAAGGATGAGCAACCTGAAGAGGCAGTGGTCTGGTCATATAAGCTGCGGGACCGATAACCGCTGGGGTAGACTTGTTCTGGAGCGGAGGTCGCGACTCGCCAATGTAGCATAGGACACCCATCGGCGCGGTGGATTTACGATGTACGTAAGGCTAGCAGCTTAGAGAAGAGCCGAAGATGTCCAGCAATGGATAAATACGGGATGATTATGGTGATGATTTTGAATCAAGAATATTGAAACCTTCAGTGTGGCCAGGTCAGCAGGGTCGACCGATCTGGTGAAGGTCGCGGGAAGCAGCTGGATGCGAGCAGCACAAAACCGGTCGTTATAGAGATCCTTTGGGGAGGCCTTAGTCCAGCGGTGGACGTCTTTTAGCTGATGATGATGAAACCTTCCTCCCGCAGCATGGTGTACGACGAGGAGTCGATGTACTCAGACGAGTACGACGACACGTACGACTCGGACGGCGTGGTGCCCACCGCGGACTCCACGGAGGACGCGCGCCGGCCCATCGTCACGCCGCGCGCGCTGCTGACCGGCCGGCGGAGGGACGAGGTAACAAACAAACATTCACTCATTGGCTTCACAAAAAGACATAGGGTATGGTACAGTGTTCGACACTTTAAGCCCAGTGAAACATAATTTTCATTGAAATTTAAGGGATAACAGCTACGAAATTTTTTTTTCCTTTAGTTAATGGCTTCGTGCGATTAGCATATTTAGCCAGTGTCAAAGTAATTTTTCTTACAAGTAATACATAAATAAACAATATTTCCTTTCTGTATGATGATGATGAATGATAATAAAAATGAAAAGTGAGAAACGATATGCCCCCCCAACCCCTCAAGTATCTCAGTAAAGATGTCGGGCTATATTAAGTCCTCGGGCGGACTTCTTGAGAGAATTTGAAAAGTGCCGTTGCACTGTTTTGTTTAATTTACCAACACTCATGCACACTCAGGAACACTTAACGGTTAGTAATCCACCATTATTTCACATTAATATTAGACATAACACAAATTTTAGAAAATAAAACAAAACCGCAGACATGACTCTTTTCTTTCCCGCCAAGGAGTCAGGAAGCAATTGGTCTGTATTCAACTGTTGCTAAAGACTAAAATCAGTTACTGACCCCTTTTTTA